>JAVQJG010088921.1:0-15445 GCA_036024015.1 Craterocephalus amniculus | reverse complement strand
TATCCCAGTAAAAGCTAAATAAGCATTAAGTCTGGAGTCTTTGGAAGAAGGATACCCATTTTCCTGGTGGTGTGTCACAGCATGCTTACACACCTATGTGTTATTTATGTAAAGGACCTAACACATTAGAGCAAGTTGTTCTCTTTCCTGCTGCAATGAATACTAAGTTTTTATGCTTGTGTCCCTGAAGGCCATCCATGAGTCCACCTCCTGGGACAGACGCAGGTAATTGCTTTGTGGATTTAAGTTTTATGAGTTGGCTTTGAAAGTAAGTTGAACTGTGTGAATAACACAGCCCCACTTGGCTGTTTAACTCCACTGACCCCTCTCTGATGTTTGTCCGTGTGTTGACTGACAGCCTGTCAGCGCAGCGAGCGCACACACATGGCAGGCGGGTGAGACATTCCAGCTCCGACTCGTCAGACTCGGACTCCACGGCGGAGTCGGACAGCAGCAGCCTTCATTCCCGCAGCCCCAGCCGGAGTCCAGAAGTTAAGCCAGATCCTCCGTCGCCTGCCAGCACACAGCCTCCATGCAACAACAAGGAGGTACGGAAAACACTGACGGCTCAGGCTTCCCTTCTGTTTCCTATCCGCTGCCTCTCCTCTTCTTCTGGTGCGCCTCTGGATGAAGTCTCTCCAGGGAGCGGTGGCCTCGAGGCAGTTGACAGCAGGTGTGGGGAGGGAGAGAGGAATGAGGAATGCATGCAAGATAGAGGGAAGGGATTGGTGGTCGTGGGGCAGGGCTAGCTCTGGGAATTAGTGCTTCTGTGTCATGTCAACAGACTGAGTCTTAAAGGAAAGCCCTCAGGACGTGGAAGTCATCAAGAACTGAGTTTCTGTTTACATCTACAATAGAGTTAATTTTCAAATCAATGGTGCACCAACTAATGTGGGAACATTTTACTTTTATCATCCTAAGTAAATACTCATCTGTCATGGCAGGTATGATGAACTTTGGGGGTATTTTTGGAGCTATTGTGGGGACAGAGACAGGCAGTTTGTGTGCTGTAAAGGGGGAAACCCACTCTTCTTTTATGAATGGAAGGCCCTGTGCGACACAGCAGGCTGCATTACTGAAAACTGTTCTGCTTTGAGCCCCTATAGAACCGAAGAGAAGGGCGCTGAGGGCTGGGGGGGGGTTGTACCATGTGTTCTTCATTTACGTGGAGTGTTTGAGTGTCTCCCAGGGAAAAATGATGGGGGCTGGAGCTGTGGAAGCAGCGAATCCAGAGTTCCAGGTAGCGAGAGAAGAAGGGAGGGAGGGAGGAAAGGGGGAGTAAGGGCAGTGGAGACGGTACAAGAGATGCAGTGTCTTCCCTGGAAAAAGGGTGAAGGACGGGGGAAGGGGGGTGAAGGGTTACAGGGTTTGGGTGGGGGCGAGGGGAGGAAGGGGAGAGGGGGGGGTCAGTGTTTGGTTTGAGGAGAAGAGGTTTAATTTAGCTCCTGGTCAGACAGAAAGAGAGACGCATAAAAGAGGGGAAGAAGTTTACCCTCTGGCCGTGAGTACCCTCTTTGTTTTTACGTCGGAGCAAAAACTGCTTTTTTTTGTGTTGTTTTTTTGTTATTCTTACAGTTTGGAAGTCATTTGTCAAGCGAGGATTAAGTGACTTAGTCGGCATATCTGAATGGGGATTTGGCTCTGCTGTAAGCACGGTTTGAGTCTCCTGTGAACGGGAGTCCACGTAGTACGCAGGATGTTGAAGGGAGGCTATATCTTGGGTAGAAATGTTGTTTTTTAGGCATGAGTCAGAGTTTGCCATTTGAAGTTTGAATATTTTGCTAAAGTATTTCAGACAGTGAGGAATTTGTACTGCCATTGTCGTGCACTTTTAGAAGGTTTTCATGAGAACATATAGAGGTTGTCATACACTCACCAACCACTTTAGTAGCTGCTTACTTTTAACAGTTTGGGCCCCTTTTGCCTTCAGAGCCCCCTTAATTCTCTGAGGCATAGACTCAGCATGGTGTTGAACACATTCATTAGAGAGATTTTGGTCAGTATTCACATGACAGCGCCACAAATTTGCTGCTATTGTCAGCTGTACATCCAGGATGAGAATCTTTGTTCCTCCAAAGATGCCCTACTGGATTGAGATCTGGTGACCGTGGAGGCCAATAGAGTGCACCGAGCTCATTGTCATATTTGAGAAACCAGTTTGAGATAATTTGAGCTTGTGATGTGGTGCATTATCCTGCTGGAAGTACCAAAAAATGGATACACCGTGGTCATAAAGGGATGATCAGCAATAATATTCAGGTAGGTTAGCATGTAAACAATGGTCAGCGAGGTCCAGTGCACGCCAGGATAAAAATTTTCCCACACCATTTCACCTCCACCAGCCAGCGGGTGTTGCAAGGGAGGATGCATCCAGATTCTGACCTTATCACCTGAATGTGGCAGCTGAAATTGAGACTCATGGTAGCTTCACTTTCTGGTTCTAAGCTGACCGGAGTGACACCTAGTGTGTCCATCTGCTTCAAGATTTTTACATGCTTTCAGAGGTAACATTCTGCATATCTTGGTTATAACAGGTTTTCATCAATCAACTCAATGTTTTCTCTTTTCAAATTATTCTTTGTAAACCTTGAAGACGGTTGTATATGTTAATCTACCTATCTGAAATACACAGACCAGCCCATGTACATCAACAACTATGCCATGTCCAAAATCTCTTAAATCTCTTTTCTTCTCCATTCTGATGCTTGTTTTGAACTTCAGCAAGTTGTTTCTACCATGTCTACAAGCCCAAATGCTTTGAGTTGTTGCCATGAGATTGGCTGATTAGCTATTTGTATACCTAATGAAGTGGATGATGAGTGTATATTTACAATATTTAGGGTGATCTTTCTTCTTTTCTATAAGTCAACTCCCTTGAACGCAGAAGTAGGAGGTGAATGATATTCAACAGAATCCAGCAAACCCCTGCAAGCTCAATAAAAAAGTTAGATTAATCAAATTTTCAAAGTGCTACAAAAAGTGAACAATACAAAAGCATCATAAGAGTAGTTTATTACTTGATTGCATAAGACTTTATGTGTTTACCTAATACAGTGGTGACAGTGTGAAGAGATTGTAGACAGAAAAGCTTCAGGGGAAAAATAATACAAACAAGTGACGTGGAAAAAAATTTATCTCGTTTTATAGCCAGAGAAGAATGCAAATGTGTCTTGTTTAAGTTATATAGTTTTATAAGATTATTGAATCGTTTATGTAATGCAAATGAATAGTGACACAAATATTGGTGTACAATATACAGTCAGAAAACTTTCTAATGTTTTTTGTATTTAATATTCGTTTTTTTTGTTTTGGATTGAGCTAAATCCATAAAAGTGAATTTATTAAGTATGCCTCAATATAACAGAACCATGTTCATGCTACAGAGAGAGAACATCTGGTCACAATCGAGTCAGCAAATTGGACCTGGGGATGTTGGAAATTTATGTTTAGGAAGGAAATTTTTATTGTTATTGATTTCATTACTGTAAAACAGTCAACATTAACAAATTTCTATTGATAATTTCTTAGAATTTCAAACAAATTCACTGGTTAGACTTTGCACCTTGTAGCAAAATTTCACACTGAAAAAAAGAAAGTCAAACAGGTTTTAATTAGAGCTTTGGCATTTGTAAAAAAGAATGTATTTGTTTTTTTCGAAGAAGATCAAAAAAGGCCGTATGAATGTGAAAAAAATTGAACTTGGAGAATGATCCACACAGATCAAGATGACTTGATCGACTGCAAGATGACTCACTTGGCTTTTGTTTAATGCATGATGACACCGTCTCATATGTTATGTGTTGTTGTTCAGAAATAGTGCTACTTACATAATTTTACCAGTTCTCATTATTATCATTGTTATGACATTATATGTAAAATATATATAAAAATCTGCATAACAGAAAAGAAATGCTTACATAAATAATAATAATCCATCTATATGTGTGTAACTGCATGATGAAACAGTCTTTGTTACTTTTTCTTTAAACTGTTGGCAAAGATTCAATCCAAATATGAAAAATACTTTGCTTTTGTCTCTTTTTCTGTGTGCTACTGAAGAATGATCACCTCACTACTACCAAGTGGCAGTTAGATAAATGGCTGAAGAAATCTCGCAAAAAATCTGCCAGCGCTGAACAAGATCCCTCCCAGAACATTCAAGGGCGCCGTCTCTCTCCTCCCATCCAGCGAGCCCCATCGCCAGCCAGATCATGGGACATCAATCAAGAGTACAGCCCCAGCCAAAGCCCCATTCCCAGTCCGCAGTTTAATTACAGCAACAACAGCCCCTTACCCAGCCCCGGTTACAGCTTCTGCCCTAGCCCCAGCCCATTTCCCAGCACCTGTCCCAGCCCCACCCCCAGTCCAAGGCACAGCCCAATCCCCAGCCCAGTTCCAAGTGTTTGCCCGAGTCCGTGTGGAAGCGCAAGAGCTAGCCGTAGCCCTAGTCCTATACCGCAAGAGCCTCCAAGAAGCCCAAGTCCCAGTTTACCTGTTCATTCCAGGGTTCGCCACTATCCCGAGGATCAGAGCCAAACACATCCGAGTCTAACGTCTAACCCCCACAGGACAAAAATTAGGCCATGGATTGCTCCGGTGCCTACCGTTCATTCAAAGAGCAAGTTCACAGATAGCGTTCATCATCAGCGGCCTCATCATCACAGGTCCAAACCTCTCCCCGCGCAGGACAAAAAACAAAGCCAAAGCAAGTCAAAAGCAGCTACAGTTTTAACTTGTGATCAGAGCCACAAATCTAGACTCCGGCCTGCTTCACATCTCAGCTCCAAACCGGTTTCTGAAGCTTCCAAAACTAAAAACGCATCACATTCTGAGCAAGTTAAAGGAAACAGATCTAACCAGAAACCGTGGCCTCATTGTCATGAGAATTCACAGCACAGCTCTACAAGAACAAAGAACTCCTTTTCCGCTGGTTGTGAGACTAACACCGGTCATATTTCTCATTCCCAATCTACCAGGAAAGCTGTCAGTAATTCTGCTACTGGGTCGGGCTCTGGGCCCAGTCCTCGCCTGAAACACAGGTCCAAGTCGTGGGAGGTGTCAACCCCAAACCCTGCGCATGTGAATCACACAAAAGCCTCCCACAGAAAGCTCAAAACTAAACCCCAGGAAGAAGAACAGAGAGGAGATCATCTCGCAGAAGCAGAGGGGACGAAACACGAGCAAAAGGAGGACAGGTCCCGTAAAAAATCGCAAGGGAACCCGGAGAGAAAGAAAGAAAGGAGGCTGGCGGAGGAGCAGCTACGGAGACGTCCCTGGATCCAAAGCTCAGCAGAAGAAGAGGAGGAAGAGGAAGAAGAAGCAACAGTGCAGCGGAGAAGAGAGGAGACAGCGAGAGAGGAAAACAGGAGGAAGCGGGTTCAGGCACACGAATGGCAAAAACTCAGAGCCGTGCCCGACTCACACAGTCAGGGGAGGACGACAACAGGAGCGAGAAGTGAGGACAGAGAGTTAGAGCCGGACCCATCACCTACCTCGTCCTCATGCTCTCCAACTCCTCGTAGATCCTCCACATCCTCCTCCTCATCATCCTCCTCCTCGTCCTCCTCCTCAAATTCGGACTCTGAATCGGAATTTCCGCCTCCGGTCACCAAAGTCTCAGCTGACTCCAGCTCTCACAAGAAACCCGCCGAAAAAGCGCAGCAGCTGGACCCAGGAAGACCCGACGGAGTCCGGCCGAAGGCAGCGCCCCCCAGGCGAGCCAGCTCAGGTCATCCTGGTGAGGGCCAGAAAAGCGAGGAGAGACAGAAACTCTACACCTTGGTCCCGTTCGGACGAAGCGACAAGGCTCCCCCGACCTCCCAACGGGGGCTGAGGAACCTGGTGGTGCAGATAGACCTCTGCCTTCTCAAGAGGGTGCCGGACAGCACTACCACTTCTCCTGCAAGGAAACCCTCTTCTTCTTCCTCGTCGTCGACTAAAGACAAGCCAAGAGAGGCTATGAAACAAATGTGTGTGTCCGAAACGCCAGCAAAAGACAACAAGAGGAAACGGAAGGTAGGCAGCGAGCTTTCCTCCTGAGCGGCTATAAAAGATTTCAGCCATAAATATGCAGCTTATTTAAACGTGTGTTTGTGTGTGTATGTGTGTGTGACCAGCTGGAGAACGGTGTATCTCACAGGGACAGCAAGAGGAGCCTTCCATTTACTAATGACCTTTCAGTGAACGCAGAGTCTTCCTCACTCACAGCTGAGGACTTTGTCACTGAGACAACGCACAACGGGTAGAAACACAACCCTTTTTCTCATAAATGGACTTGAATTCATGCACATTTTCTTCCCTATAAGACGGGTGCAATGTGTGTGTGTGTGTGACAGGCACTTGGAAGAGTACCTGGACAAGAGGCCAGTGTCCCCTCTGTCTCCCTTGTCTCCTCTGCCCCAGAGCCCTGAGTCCAACAAGCCTACCTCCAAAACAAAGTCTGCAGAGCAGCATCACGTAAGCACCCCGAAGAGCAGGGAGAAGAACCGAGATCCCGCTGTAAAGGTAACACCGACTCTTACTTGCTAAGCTGACTTTACTGTTATGCAACGTTTTTATTTCATTTCCCTGTCTCTGCACGCAGCAGCCCAAGATGGAGGTGGAGTGTGTGAAAGTATCACGACAGCCCCAACCGCAGGAGTCCTCCTGGGGGCCTTCTAGTCACAGAGGGACTGTCGCAAACCAAGAAACGTGAGTCCACACAGGGCATCGCCGCACAGCCAGGAGCTGCCGACTCACATATATAGAAAGCAGGTTATTTATTGTAATTTAGTCACGATCATTTCAAACTGTTTGTATCTAATTCGTGTTTATATATTTTTAGTCCCCACCATGCTGAGTACTACTTACATGAAGCTAAACGGATGAAACATCGAGCTGATGCAATGGTGGGTTTTTTGATACATTCTCATATACGTTTCTGAACAGTGATGTCACCTCAACACTGATGAAATATTCCTGAGGGAAATAAAATGTTCCCCTTTAACCTGAAGCAAAACTCGAAGTTTTATTAGCTTTATATCAAATGCAACTTATATCAAATGCCTTCTTTCTGTACTGGCAGAATTTTAAGATTTCCTTTGTTATATTTTTTAAATGCTTAAATTGGCTGTCAACAGAATATTGTGATGAATTATTTGTGATGCAGCAGTGAGGTCCAACAGGACAAATACAGACATGAGGTTTTAAAAAAATTGCATCACATTGTGTTCTAAAACTATTTCACATATGCAAGACATAATCTTGCAAATGAGGTGCAAATTAAACAGAGAAACTTCATAATGAGGAATAATCCTGCTTTTACCCTGGACAAGTCTTTCTATTCAGTGTTTGGTAGATGAATATATGCCTCCATTTACTTCATTCATAAATGTGTATTCACATTAAGAATATTAATCTAATCTTCCATTTTTGGTTCATCTTATTGAATGATTAATGATTTATTTTCTTAGGTGGACAAGCTTGGAAAGGCTGTGAACTACGTGGACGCTGCTCTGTCCTTCATGGAATGTGGTAAAGCGATGGAGGAAGGGCCTCTGGAGGCAAAGTCTCCTTATGCAATGTATTCTGAGACAGTGGAGCTGATTAGGTGCATTACGTTGACTAATGATGCACAACACTTGCAATTATTGCCAGAATGCGCGGACAAACACAAGCTGCAGCTCCACTAATAGTCCTGTTTTTTAAAGGTACGCCATGAGGCTGAAGAGCCACTCCGGCCCTGGGGCGAGACAAGAAGACAAACAGCTGGCGGTTCTGTGGTGCGAATGCCATCGCCTCTGTTTATGCCGCATCTATCATCCCAACCAAGGACTTACATTTTGGGGATGATCTCTAGTCTGTCTGACTTGTGTTTGTGTGTCCACAGTTTCCGATGCCTTGCCCTCCTTTACTGGCAGATGTTTCGTTTAAAAAAGGACAACGCGCTGCGATACTCTAAAGTGCTGCTCGATTATTTTAAGGTATATCAAAAGAGACAAGTCAATGTTAGGCGGAACATTTACATTTACAGTTCTGCGAAAAAGTTTTGCACCGCCCCTCATTTCTTCCATTTTCCTTACAAAGAGTCAATCAATTTGTCATCTTTTAAATTGTATTGCAACAAAATGCCACAATAATGCAGTCTGACAGATATAAAACAGTATTTTTGCACCGACAAATGATTCCCATTGAGCTAGTAACTAAAATGTTACCTCTCATAATAGATATCTCAGCATGATGGGGAGTCTGTCCTCAAAAACAAAAACATGCTAGGCAGAGTGGAACAAAAGAGAGCCAACACCCAAAAAAAATGCTTATAAATGTCCTTCACGAAGTTTGGAGTACTATTCCTGAAGACTACTTGAAAAAATTTCAAGAAAATATAAAGATGAATAAAAGTGCCCTTATCAGATAATGACTTTATAGTCTATTAGTACTGTACATACTGATTTTGCTTTACATACTGTATTTCTTTATACGTTTCAAACATGTTTTATTAAATTGTTGCTGCTACTTCCAGTTTTCCAATGAAATTTTCCAAAGAATTTTGCACTGTACCATAAGAGTCTGTGACTAAACAGGCTTTTTCTTGGTATTATTATAGAGTTCTTCCAAAGTGCCTACAGGACCCTCCTCCTGGAATGACTGTGGAAAGTAAGTTATCCCCAATATCAGAGTTTCTTTTTTTTAAATATCTAGCTTTGTTCTGTGGAAACATAACTGATCTCCATCGCTTTGTTTGCACAGGGATATTGGGGGGCCGCCGTCTTCACTTTCTCCAAATGCCAAACACCATGGTCGGAGTTCACACGGTGGGAGCGGCTCTCCGTCTCTCATAAGCATTCCCCAACGAATCCACCAGATGGCAGCAAATCACCTGAACATTACCAACAGCGTCCTATACAGCTACGAGTACTGGGAGGTGGCAGACAACCTTGCAAAGGAGAATAAAGGTGAAAAGAGTATTTACTTAAACGAAGATGTTCTGCATTTGTCACTGCTTTCAGGTTTAAAAGTTTCTGTGCCATGTTTTCGTTACAGAGTTCTTCAACTACTTGAATACTTTGTCTGGGCCACTGACTCTTCACAGTAGCATTGCTCACGCTGTCCAGTACACCAGACAGGCTTTGCAGTGGATACGCATTAGTGCCAAACTTAACTGAGACGGAGAGAATACGCTTCAACCTCACCACTGTGCCTCAAGCCCTTTTTTTACTGCAGAGGAGACAAAACTCTGGATCTCTTTGCAGCTGTCAGGACAGCACTATTTGTTGCGGTATGTGAAGTAAATGTGCATTAAATCACAAAGAGTCACATGGTGGGGTGAGGATAACTGTACTGCGTGCAAAGTCTTCAAAAAAAAGGAAAAATCACATATCCTGAATCAACTGTGTTCTTCATTGTTGGTTTAATTAGAGCGGTTGAATGTGTGATGGCCAATTCAGGTCTCTAAAATTATTTGCCAAAATAGCCTGGATCTGAAAGGACACAAAACACATGTGAAAAATGCAAATGTTAAACCTCTTCTGTAGTTTGGAATTTATAATAATCTTTTTTTTTGTCAGGGGCCAAAACTGGAAACCAGTCAGTCATATCAGGAAACTTCTCTCACTGATCCAAAGTGGGTTGAGTCAAATTTACTGGACTGGGGTTAGTTTCTTTGAGATATTTAGTTCTCGTCTAGACAAGCCTAATTTCTGATGGCGATAGAGGAAATGTCATTTACAAAGCCAGTTATGGTTTCATGCCTAACTGTGGATGAGACAGTAAAGATTTGCTTGGAGTGGGTAACGCAGAAAAGTGACAAAAGAAGGTGGCAAAGAAGACAAAGTCTAGAAACATTTACATAACAGAGGACCCGAGCACTTAATTTTCCCTCCCGCCACCTTCCACAGCATCCTGTCAGCTATAAAAAGGAGGTTAACACAGGCTATTTTTCTTAGCCTCAAGTGAACTGTGGACAGGAGTTTATCCAAGGAGATCTCATATGGGTCATAATGCTCAATAGAAGTTGAAGACTTATGTGAAAGTTTCCTCTCTCTCCATCAGACCTGAAAAAGTTATTTTGGGTTAGATCCTTGTCTTGCAGATTTGACCCCTGCATTGGATACTGTGACTTGGATAAATGAAAACCTTCACAGACTTCTCTGAATGACTCTGAAAGTATCAAATATTTTCACTTTTATGTTTTTTATTGTGCAATATTGGATGGAAAATCTGTTTTTAGGATGGAAAAATACAAATAAAAGAGAAAACCTGAGATATATATATGTACTTTGTCTTTGTGTCGAGTGGTGTTGTAGTTTGTGTAGCTTTGCTGAAAGAAATTTTCCCTCTATTCTCAGTTCTTGCTTTAGGTCACATACCAAGGAAACGTACAAATGAGCGAGTGTAGGTGTGATTCTTTGCACAATTTCAGGTAATTATTTAAAGAAAAGGCTGTCTAATATTCATCCTCAAATCCATGCATGATGAACATCTCACTGTTTTTTTCTGATTTTACTCTCTTTATTTATTTGTTCTATTATGTTGATTTAAGGCTTTTCCAGAGAGCTTTTATGTACTGAAGCATTACATTTCTCGTTTGCTCTCAGTAAAACAATCAGTCTTGTTTTTATCACCTCAGAGGACATTGCATTGACATATAGAATGCTTTTGTATATGCTTTTGTATTTCCTGGAAACTAAACCTAAACATATCTACTAGATCACTTTTTCAGTCATTTTTCTATAACCAAAATCGTTACTCATAGATTTACTGTGTGCAAACTTGCTTGCTCAATTATCAGAAAGCTGTGCAGCTATCAAAAGGTTTGTGCACCCTAACACGAATAACAGGCTACATGTATGATATGATAACTGTAGAGCCAGACTGATTGTTAGAGATTAACCTCTTCCACACTGGACTGTCAAAGATGTCATGCATGAAGCTTCATACATGTCATGCATGTCATACATGAAGCTTCAGCATCCTATGTCTGGTACCATAGCAACAGTGGATAGCCAATTTATATAGGGCAATTTCATATATATACGATTGTCCATTATGCTTCTCGACTGTTGAGGGAAATCCACAGCAGCCGGGACATTTTGTGCCATTTTCTTCTTTCTTTTGACTCCAGCCTATAGGGTTGTTGTTGTCACGGCGAAGCTGCTGCTAGCGCGTTCGAGCTGCACGTGCCTATGCGTCACAGCGGTTTGGTTGCCTTCGCGACCAACCGGTGCCGTCTGAGGACAACGGAGCTCAAAAGCCAGACAGCACAGGGTGGGATTTACACAAAAAATTAAAACAAAAGACAGCGTTCCTGATACACTGTCTGACAAAACCACCTTAAATAACATGTCGCGCTGTAACGTGAAGAGTAGGCTTTCTGAATAGTAGACTACTGCATGTTCGCTTGTAAGCGTCTTGTTATAAAAGTGAAGAGTGGCTATAATGTCCCAAAGTGTGTGGGTTACAACTGTTAGAGCTTCCGTGACCTGTTGTAGTAAATTCAGGTGACATGCACTCTGTTGTCCGCGTAGTGGCAGTATTACAACATATTTTGAAGCTGAAAACGGGATTCTATGAATGAAGTTAGCTATGACAACCTACAGAAAAACGGAAGTTAAGTGCATCTCGTTTAAAAAAAAAAGCCACAGCCTATTGACTTCTCTGTGATGGACATTCTGTTTTCATACACGATACACCTCCTCTTGCTCCTTTGAGATGCCGTGTCAGACCCCGTTGTTGACTGAGAGGACAGCCTGGGTTATTTAGAGATATGCTTGGCTCTGACACTTGCAATTCATCTTTCAAATGGCTACAAAAGGGGCAAGAAGAGAGTGATAAGAGAAAAGAAAAAGATTTCAGGAAATGTGTGTGTTTTATCTTTAATGAAACTTTCTGTCTCTTAAAAGAGTAGTACTTCTATTGTAGTGGTCATTAAGACAAAACTCAATGATGCATTTTTTTAAAAAAAAGGGGGACTGGACTTTTAAAAACTCTATTTGTAGCCTATAAGAGAGGGATTCAAATTTTGACTGTTCAGATGATAAAGCCGACAACGTTGAACAAAGAATATAAGGAAGATGGGTGGGTTGAACTTCATCTGGGGAGATGTGCATCTTCTCTTTGAGCATTTGTGATTTCTATTTGGGACCTGCGTGCGTGTTTTATTTTGGAACGCTTCCCCGGAAGTTTTAAGACCTGCTTCGCCAGCTTTTACACTCACTGAGAGAAAAGAGAAGGCAAATGGATCAGGCGGTTGAAATGGAGAGCGAAAGGATTGGGAGGGTGAGCAAAAATGTTCAAGAGACATGGCGTGGCAGCATGACACAATAACGGAATCCGAGTCCACCACAAGGACCTCTCTGGATAACAAAGCCAAAGCCGTGGAGTCCAGCTGACTGTGTGGAGGATTTTCCTTTTTTGCTTTGCTTTGGTCTTACCTCGTTTAACCTGATCAGTGCGCACACAACGTTTCTGCTGAGCGGTATCTGCAGAGAGAGAAGTATCTGACCAACAAGCTCGTCTGACAGAATAAAAGGTAAAAACTATTGAATTTTCCTGGAAAACAGTCTTCCAGGACGGTTTCTTTACCAGCGTGATTAACACTGCGCTGAAGTTACACAGTCATACACCCTGTTCATTGTTTGCTAGCTCATTTAACCAGCATTGTCAGCGTTGTTAGCAAGTGCAGGAAAAACACTTACAGTGGTCTGTATTAAACTCACATAATGTACTTGTGCAGTAGCGCGGCGACATGCATTGATTAGAGAAGCTAGGCTAATGTTAGCAGTTGACCTAGCAGCTAGCTACTTGACAGAAGTGCCACATGGGGCTGTGTTGTTGTGACCTACCTGTCAGGGAAAGAGTATGCCCGGGCATGTCCCTGGGCACAACTCACCCACAACAAACTCCTTTCACCTACCACCCAGTGTATAAGGTATATTTGCACTGTATCAATGCTAATCTATACAGGTATGTTGTGAAACTCATGGTAGTTTACACTGCTTGTATCATCTGACTTGCACACAAGAAAGATTTGTAAACAAGTAAAAAAAGATTCACTTGAGGGTTGCTACTTCCCCAAAATGCCTTAATGTAGAGTCAGATACCTGTGAGTTAGTGATTATAATGCATGTCTCAAGTTTATCTGATAAATAAAGACTGATGAAGTAATTTCTGATGAAATTGTTTCAGACTTGTCTGATTGCATACTGGCTTAATGTCATCTAACTTTTGGTGATGTAAAAATGAAATCTATCTTGTTCACAAAACCAAGATCAAGTAAAAAGAAAAAAAAATTAACCAAATCTTGTTTTGTTTTTTTTTAGGCCATAACACATGTTGCTACTTTCAGCAACAAGTCCATATCCAGTGCTTATACAGTATACATTGGCATACTGACTATGTTGTGGTATGTCTGAGTTTTATCACAGCCCTCCTACACCACTGCACCTTTGAGTCTCGGGTCATGAAATTATTCTTTGGTTTCTCCCAACTTATTTAAGTAGTACTAGAAACTATTGTCTTTATCACAAAAAAGTACACATCATCTTTCTCCAATGGCTATATTAAATCAGGGCAAAAATAAAAACCACAGAGGGGCATTACCTCTAAACAAACAAAAAAAACACCTGAATCTTAAGGAATGGGTTTCAAAGTAAAAATATAAGCAAAATTTATACATTTAACTAGATGTCTAATGATAACCCAGGGATTTACCAATCTGTGGTGATTACATATTATGAAGCTTTTGTTTTATATTTTCTGATGAAATGTAGGTTAATGCATTAACGTTTCAGCTTATACGTCTCCTTCTATGCTCTCAGGTAGCTAAGTATGAGTCGAGATGGGTGGATGAAGAAGAGAGCCAATGCCAGTGATGACAATGGTTGGGCTGAAAGGGTGAGTAAAAGTTATATTGTTATAACGGCTACAAGTCCCCCCTCAAAACACATAAGCTTCCAGCAGCAACAGATCATGGGATGCAGTGGTTTAGTCATGCTGTGCCTCGTGGAAAAGTTCTCCCCTCTCTTGTTCTTGCACATTTCCTCCAAACAGCTCAGAGTTGGGAGAATCTGTCATTACTTGTATATTGAGGCATAGCTAAGCTGCTGAAAAACTTTACCCAATCTATGTGTGCGAAGTTCCAGCATAGTACATACATCCAGCATAGCAGTATGCTGAACCTTTATTCAGACTAGGTGAGAAGTAGACGGCAGTACTCGTAATCAAATCAGACACAAGAATGCCTAAATGGCAAAACCATTTTCAGTTAAAAATGCTCAAATAACAAATCAGCTGTTTTCAGCATGTTTTGAATAGATTTCATTATTTGAAATATTGGTGTTGCTGACTTATAGTATTTATAATAAATCAGTAACACCTTTTAAATAAAATGTTATTTGTCTTACGTATTTACTCTGTTTTCTCAACTGAAAAAAAAACTATAATCAGCATATTTATTTAAATGAGAGTTTAAATGAGAAATGTGTCGCCTTCATTGAGTGTTGGAATAGGTATATCACAAAAAAATTTGTTGTTTTTTTTTTTCTTACCTGTTTTTGTAGCTGTTATTTTGACATTTTTATATCTGCGTTTCTTCTCATGCAGGGCGGCTACATGGCTGCCAAGGCCTCTAAACTGGACGAGCAGTTTAAACTTGATGCCCCAAGAGAAAAGCAAAAGGAAGGAACCTCTTCCAGCATCTTCAGTGGAGTGGCTATTTATGTCAATGGGTATACAGGTAACACTGCACACAGACTATTTTCATGTGGTTTGTTTCTGCTTGGTTTGTTGTCCTTCGTTCTGTCACTTTTTCCCAGTGAGTCCTGACAAGCAAAACGTCTCAGAGGATTACCTGGGAGAAAGGAATGGGGGGAAAAGACACACACACCAACAAAAACATGAATGTGCAGCTTTCTGTTTCAGCACTTTCTTTTCACATCTGTTTGACAAATGCACTCAATCTGACATACATGCTAAAATAGTCCACAGAACTTTTACTTTTTGTGCTTAGACTGAGACTAAATTACTATCCCACCTTAAATCTGTGATTCTGATTCATTTTGATATCACACTGAGATTTATTAGACACATTCTGGATTCATGGTTGTCCCTACAGAATCCCAGGACTGAGAAACTGCACTTCTCAACTTTGTTTTACCCCCAGCTCCAGAATAGGAAAATGTTGTTGGAGATAGTGAGGGAAACAAAGGCAGAAAGTGACAGAGCAAGAGTCAACATTGGAGTGACTGAGAGCGGAGATGGGAAGCAAGATGGATGCCAAAATAGCTTTTGAAGTGTGGAGATCTGCCAAAGTTCAGTACTGCGACTTCAGCCTCGGTGTTGGATGTTAGTTAACTGCTATCTGCACCACACTGGCTAATCAAGGTTCTTACAGCTGCTGGAAATCTTAAGAATTGCTCCTTTTCTTACTTTTTCATTGGGGGTTTTCAGACTTTGAAAAGCAATTTGT
>JAVQJG010088916.1:0-55379 GCA_036024015.1 Craterocephalus amniculus | reverse complement strand
TTTCCGTGATTATATTATCTGTCTGTACATCCAGTAAGTTAGCTATGCAGTAGTAGCAGCTTGGCTTTAACACATAGCTACACATGACAACAGCTAGCTTCTCTCCTCCCAGTCCAACCAGAGGACAGTGGGACTGAGAACCTGGGCTACTAGTTTATATGCAGCAGGACTGCTGCTCTGTGTGGTTTCTACGGACTATTAGGGCGGGTGTTAATTGTAATAAACCAATCGTCTTGCCATCCTTACATTCTACTGGCCTGAGTGGCCTCTGATTGGCCTGGCCTCCTGTCTCCTGGGCGGGAAGAGAAAGAAAAGAAAAAAAAAAAAGAGAGAGAGACACAGGCCAGCAGGCCAATCCTAGACCGGCGCTCCGGGAATACTCCCGGTTCTCCCTATGGCCAGTCCAGGCCTGAGTGTAACTCTTCTTTTTACAGAAGAAAATTAGATATCTGGCCTTGTCATTTGAAAACAGAGAGGTCATCCCAATTGTTATGGAATATTCTAAGTCTTCACAATTTTAAGTTGAGTTAAATAATTGCTCCATGATTTTTAGACTCAGTATTTTGCATTTTGTTGAGACTCTGCCTGTCTTTACTTCTAAGAGCCTGTAACTCTTGCTATACATATTCACATTGCTGGACATTGATAATTAACCTAAGTAGTTGCAACATGTTCATTTCTTTTTAGTCTCATTCATTTTTTCATTTTTGTTGCCCTAATTTAATGGGTGAAACATGTTTCACCCATTAAATTAATTAGGGGCCAGTATTTGCCATAAAACCGTCAAATGTCTCACAGTCAGCCATTTGATGTTTTTTCCATGTTCTGTTGTCAGTGGAAATATGCTTTTTCAGATTTGCAAATCATTCTGTTATGTTCTTATTAACATTTGGCAACTTTTTTGGAATTGAGGTGGCAAATGTGAATTATATCATGAAGCTTCAGAAGACAGTGTGGAGATAAAAGCTATGAAAATTTGATTTGAACTCATGGAAATTCGGAGGTACTGACTTTTCCCCTACCAATCAATTACACATTTTAGTGTCAATCTGAGAACTTCATTTACTGCAAATGTTTAATTTGTCTGTTTTTTTCTTGATGATTTGATTAACAAAACTGACAGAAACAGATTTGTCATGGTCTTGTTTACAAGACTGTTGACTATTTATTTTTGTGTTTCTCCTTGGGCAGAGAAGTACAAAATGAATACTTTCGAGTAAATATTAGAAAACTGTCTTCAGTTGCAGCGCACAATTTCCCTTCTAATTGTGTTTGCACATAAAACAATTGCCTGGTAATGCTTTAATCAGCAAAGCAGCACAGAAACAAATGTGATCTTTCTTGTTATACTTACTTACTATATTACCCATCCTGCTTTGTCTGCACTTTTTTGCTGTCATTTTTCATTTTATTTGATCCTGTACTTTAATGTGAACACTTCTTTGTCTTTTTTCATTTATTTTTTATTTTTTGGTGGTGGGGTTTTGGGTGGGGTCTGCTTCTTTTTGTGTGCACATGCTGTATGTCCCCTTTTTTGCAGGTAAGCGAGGTGGAGGTGAACGGGCAGATTGAGGCGGTATGTGAGTCAGTGTTCAGTGAGATGGAGTCACAGGCGGTGGATGCCCTGGACCTGCCGATGCCGGGCTGCTTTCGCATGCGGAGTCACAGCTACGTGCGTGCCATAGAGAAAGGCTGCTCGCAGGAAGAGGAAGAAGGAGCCATCGCACTGAGCAGCAGGAGAACCAACTCTCCACCACGCACCGCCACCACTGTCAGAACCATCCAGAGCAGCACAGGTTGGTGCAAACGTGCTTAACGCATGCAGACCGGCGCGCTCATGACTGTACATGAACACACTTAAATCACACCCCATTATACATTAATCGACCGCAGAGAATGTGCAGTTTTCTAAATTATGCAATATGTGTACAGATTTAGCGGAGAACTAAATGAACACAGCTTTCACTGCAAGGGAGGATGGTTGATTGATGGTCGTCAAAGCAAAGTAGCATTTTTTAACTCTCAAGCTGGAAACCAGTCATGCAGTTTATGTCTTCCACAAAGCAAAGGAATGATTTGCTGACTGTGGACGAGTTAGACTTTGCAAACACACACTCATAGCCTCTGCATTATTATCCATCTGACCCAGTTTTCTCCTCAGATACAATAAGATGAATCCAGAACAGTTTTTCCCACATAGAGGGCTTATCTGAGCTACAAAGCTTAGTGACTACTGGATCTTATTTTAGCCCTCTTGTGTGCCTCATGGTCTAGAGAGCTTGGTTTTCCAGTATCACTGCATGCAGTATTGATGCTGAGTGGTGCTGGCATCCAGCGCTGGGTGCCTCTATGTTTCCCTCTGCAAATCCAAAATGTCATTCCTTTACACCGTGCTTGTTGAGTCACCAATGCCTGACGCACATTGGCTTTCGCTTCAGCTCGTATTTAATTATGCCAATTACAAGAGAGCATTTCTCCAAACCCAGCTGACAAGGGTTACAGTTACATAATTAAACACATTTCGCCGCAAATTGGAAGAATGGCATAACTAGTTCGATAAATGTTTGACTCAGACCAAACATTTATTTAACGGTGCTTAAATTTGCTTCAAGTGACTTTCTGTCAGGGTTTTAATTTCCTTCTCCTGTTAGCGAAATTACACATAATATGAAGTTAA
Source organism: Craterocephalus amniculus (assembly GCA_036024015.1). Classification (NCBI taxonomy): domain Eukaryota; kingdom Metazoa; phylum Chordata; class Actinopteri; order Atheriniformes; family Atherinidae; genus Craterocephalus; species Craterocephalus amniculus. Next base: position 52,702 of record JAVQJG010088916.1, on the reverse strand, counting down.
GCCCGGCACTTCTGTCATCGTATGTAATGGACAATGCCGTTTTGCAGTGCAATTTCAAGGCAGCAGAGAATTCAGTTAATTGTTCTGCTGTGTGGTGGTAGTTATTGATCTGTTGGAGAGTGATGAAATGAAGACACGGACATTCACAGCTCCCTCCCCAGAGGAAACAAGAGTTAATGAAGACCATCTATCAGGTGGAATGTAGTAAGGATTAAAAGCAAGTTTTCAAACTACACAACTGCTACACCAGATGCAGGTTATAGAAACTCTCCCTCTCTAACTCTCTCTCTATTTCTCCGTCTTTCTGTCTCATGAATTTTATGAAATGCATAAGAAATATGTTGAGTAAAAGAAGCAGAAACTTCACAGACTCAGTGAACATCCAATTTTCCTGCTTCAGTTTGTGTTAAGATAGATGAAGGGGGGTTGTGAGGGCGATGTGTGGTTACTGGGGATCCAACATTGTGTTACCGCTTCCCTCAGTTAGTTGGAAGAGTTGTATGTAAGTGATCGTTAGCTTCTTCTGACATTTGACTTTCGCTTTCCACCAACTAAATTGCACTTCCGAATGGGCCGTTACCGAAGACCAAACAAACAAGACAGGGTGATGGAGTTAGAGTGATGTATTGCAAGGTGATATAGAGGAACTTTCACTGTGGTTGGTACGCAAGGTGGAAGATTGCTTCATATTACTGTCATAGTTGTACTACAGCACGATTCATCACTTGCTTGGATCTTCAGCACTGGGTCTTTAGTCACTGTAATTAATTAGCTACCTCTTCTTTTTCTGTTCCTGAGGGGAAGCTGTGATTGAAGAGGAAAGGAAGCAAGGGACCGGAGCTCGATGTGAATACATTTTGCCTGTTTCATTCCCCACATTGAGAACACATGAGAAAGTCAGATTTAAGTTCATGCAATGTGTTGAGTACAGGTGTTGCACCCTTGAAATAAACAACTCCATGCTATAATTGAAAGTTGATAAAAACCTAAACTGTTGCATGTGGTTGTATTGCTTTGCTTGCATACATCTATTGTTGATTTGTGATTTAAAATGTGAGAGCCTACCAAACTGTAACACTCGAGTGTTATTTTTCCCCAGTCTAGATTATTATTTCAAATATTTCCATTAGCTCTCATAAATTTTATAATAAATACAGAGAAGTCAGACTTTGGCTACAGCTTTGATTTATGTTCACTTACACAAAAATGGTTCCGTTTTAGGATCAGATCAAATCTATAGGATAGCCAAATATGTAGTAATGGTCAAATGAACTGTGTAGTTCTGTGCAGTGAGAATATTTCATTCTCACCTCCTACCCAACATGATGTAAATGTAGTACAGCAAGTACACATAATGGAGTTGTTACATCTTTGCATACAGGCTTCGTGAAGTGCTAGTTTCTCACCACTCACAACTCAAAGTGCACATACACATTACCCATGAGGAAAAAAAAGCTTGTAAGTACAAGCTGGAACAATTTGCATTATATAATGTCATATTCATCACACATTTTAAATTTATCAGCTCCTCTACTCTCACACACCTGTGCATGGCAACAAGATGCAACTCAAAGTACTGTCATTTCCTGCCAAATTAGCCATCGCAGCTTTTACAGTTTTGTTTTGTTGCTGTTGCTCCATAATCCAGAAGAAAAGTGCACTGTGACTCTCACACATAGAACTTATGCATACGCTCACACAGAATACCATATGGGCCCAAAAAGTCGGCAGAGAGCCCAGAGTTAGAAGTGAAGATGTTGTGATGGTAAATATTGCATGACGTTTCTGAAAGCTGGTTCAAGTACCGGTTCCAGAAAAACAGCCCACACTTCTGTCTTCCGCTCCCGTTTGTCCCTGTGGCAAACCACCAAAATATCACACACATACAGGCAGGAGAGATCCATCCGCTTCTGCTCATGCTCCTCTCCGGTTCACCGCTGTGCTGCTCCAGCCCATTATTATTGATGATCTTTTAAATCCTGAGGAAGGAGACCGAAGTAAAGGGGCTGTCCTTTGATCTCTTCTCTTTGAACGTCAAGTGGCTGTGGCTGCTGTTGCTTCCCTCTTTGCCCACTCCACTGGCACATGCAAACACACATGCTAACTGTCAGATTATAAGGCAAGGCAAGTTTATTTGTGTAACACATTTCATGCACAGGACAATTCAAGGTGCTTTACATACTGTAAAACATTAGACGCCTTTAATTTCAAAAACGAAATAACCAAATAAACAACAAAAGAAAAAAAACGCTCAGAGATGTACAGTGGGATATATCTCTTTTTTGGATAAAGGCTGAAAATAGCACATTTTAAAACCCTGATTTAAAACTGATGAAAGTTTCAGCAGAACTGCAGGTTTTTGGAGTTTGCTCCACAAGTGAGAAACATAAATATTGAACGCTGCCTCTGCTTGATCAATTCTGATTCTGGGAACTGAAAGTAGGCCTGGCCGTAATTACCTGAGGGATCTGGTTGGCTCATAATGGACCAGAAGTTCCTGAATTTATTTTGGACCTAAACCATTCAGTGCTTTGCAAACTAACAGCAGGATTTTGACATTGATTCTTTGACAAACTGGAAGCCAGTGTAAAGATCTGAGGACTGGTCTTAGTGAGGTCTTAATGAGGACTCAATGAGGAGCATTCTGGACTAATTGCAGTTGCCTGATGGACTTTTCAGGGAGAAGTGTACGGACAGGGTTACAGTAGTTTAGTCTACTAAAGGTAAGTACAAACTATTAATCTTTCTTTTGCTCCAAAAACTATGGGATCAATTTTTTCTTCATTTAACGGAAAATGGATCTAATACATCCAGTCTCTAATTTGATCAATGCATCTGATCAGTGACTGAATCTGACTGTAATCTCCTGGTGAGATGGTGATGTAGATTCATGTATCATCAGCATTGCTATGCTAGCATATAGCGGTGTTTTTTATAATGTGAGCATGTAGATGTTGAACATGCAGTGTCCCTAGGATGGAGCTTTGGAGAACTCCACAGGTTATTTTAGTTTGCTCAGATTTATAACATATAGACATAAAGTATTTCTTGTCTTTTAGATAGGACTAAAACCAGCCGATTGCAGTGTCAGTAAGTCCTACACAAGCCAGGCTTGTACAATGTTATGGTTGACTGTGTCAGATGCAGTGCTGAGATATAGTTGTACCAGGACTGACATGTTTCCGCAATCTGTAAAACAGAAAGCTTGTTTTTAACAATTCATTGTCATTTTCACCCATGTACAGTTTTTTGATAACCTCTGTTTGAGTATATTTTTGTTGACAATAACAGTACTGTCCAAGAAAACATTGGAATGGTCAGACAAACATCCATCACCACAATCTTGGAAATATTTAAGACGTTTAGAGACTAGGTTCAAACAATGTCCTCTGTTGTGGGTTTTTTCATTCATGTGCTGGATCAGACCAAAATGATCAAGAACAGAGCACAACTCTGGTCATTCTGTCCTGATCCTTATCAATATGCACATTAAAATCAACTGTTATAGATAACATCAAAGTCCAAACAAATTGGAGTATTTAGGTGCAGTAAACTACCATGGGAATTCATCTGGAGCACTACACATTCGAATGAGCGAGAAACTTTTGTAAGAAATTGGAAGGAGTCATTAAACAAAACAGCCACTCTTCCACCTTGCTTGTCTTATCAGGATTTACTAAGGCCATGTTTAATTTATTAGTATTTAATGGGTATTTTCAACAACACCAAACCTCTGAATAAAGTACTCCTCAAGTTAGCATTTGATGCATGCTTGTAGTTAAGATTGTTTATGGTCTTGTCAGTTAGTGAAATGACCACCCTTCATTAGTTTGCAGATGCAGTACTTGGCACACTGCATGAATGTGATGAAGCACCTACTTTAAAAAATGTATACAAACTGTCCTCTTTTTCTCCCAATTGTAAATAGTTAGGTTGGATAGCATACAAAGGAACTATATTTTAACATTTAAATGAAGAGGTAGCAAGATCAAAAGAGAAATTGGCATTTATGGCACTTATGAGATAAAGGGGAAATATATTTAAAATTCTGTATTCTGCAATAAACTTTTTCCCAAGTTCAGTGTACTGATTAAAAATCTGCTTATTTCAGTATGTAACAGTAACCTCATAAGAGCGATCTTGCTGCAATGTCTTCAGGCTTCACTGTGCTTAAATAACACAGTGATGCTGTGTATTCCCAGCACGGTTTTACAGCTGAGGATGACAAGCCGCAATAAAGCCTGTACAACACTGCCCCCAGGGGCTCAGTGTAACACAGCACTGCACCTCTGCCCTTTCTTCTAAGTGAAGTTGTGAGTGGGTGGATAGAGAAACTAGCAGACAGCTTGACCTAATTAACAACAACTACTGCCTTCACTGGCACTTCTCCAGGAGTCCCATTCTGAGAGCCCATGAGAATAAATAACATCGGGTTTCCCTGCGTGCTAAATATAAGCGGCAGGGATACAGGCCGCTAAAGTCTGGCCGAATCAAGATCAAGCAAAACATTCAACCCCATCTCCCCTCACGCCACCATCAGCCCACGCAAATATCCCAGAGCAAGGCTGAAATTTGTTTGTCATGTGTCAGGGTGATTCATATGTTATAAAAGCAAAGAAAAATGCCTCTCCAGGGCTTTCTGGGTGTTCTCTTTTGTTTAACAATGGTTCCCTATCCAGATGGGTTTGGGGAAGGATTATAGATGAAAAACTCTGGTAAAACTGAACTCTCAGCAATGTTTAACAGTTCAATATTGCTATTAGTTGGAATTAGTGTTAGTAAGGGGAAAGTCTAACCTTCAGCATGAATTTGAAAACTTGGTGATGCAGACTAAAGAGTTTGGAGCAATGTGCAGAATAAGAGTAAATACCCTTTGATTATTATTGAATCATTGTTAAATGATTTGAATGATGGCTGTTTCTGCACTTTGAGCATTGTGCAAAGGTCTTCAGGTACTTTGAATTGGTCTTGATCAATAATTCTCCAGGATTTCTTGAAGTGTTTCATAGTTTTGCAGTGGACATTTTCAGTCTAGTCCATGTGACTGAGCATTTTCTAAGGGAGATGACCTTATTTTTCTGCAGCCTCTTACCACCAACCCTTTGTTCATTCAAGTATTAAACAAATTCCCTAACCAACATAACAAAGACAACTGAGCAAAGTGCTTCATTTGTGTAGTATCTTTGCTCACTTTATCAAAAACACACAGATAACATTTATTTTGTTGGAATGGAAATATGAAAAATGATGAAAAAAGGTGTATCCTTGAAGAAACTGGATAATTTGCTCACAAAAGAAAAAGTGACTGATTTAGAAAAAACTGAATGGTCTTCATTGAAGAGTGGCTATCAATAAGCTCTTCTTAAGAAAGTGAAATAGGGAGAAAAGACTGATGTATGCTAAACAAAACAAGAATAGGAATGAAAATGTTGAAGATTGATGAATCCTTTCTTAATGTTCAAATTTCAACAATATTGAAGCAGTGTAGGATGATGAGGACAACAAGCAGGAAAGAAGCAGCAACATCCAAAGAGGAGCTTTTGAATGTCCTTAAATAGTCCTGGAGATCTATTCCTGAAGATTTCTGGAAATAACGAGAAAGCTTGTCTAAGAGTGTTCAGGCTGTGTTGAATAAAAGCAGTCATAGCAATGGCCAAAAAAACTCTCATATTATATAATGTTATATATTATATGGCATAACAGGTTAACATGTACGACTGATGTCTGCTATGAACACTGAAGTAGAACGGTACTCTTTCCTAAAGCACAAGGTAGATGGCTGACTATTATCTTAATAAATCACTTCGCTGGTATGACAGATTCATGCCTTAGCCTAGTGATTAAAGTGAAAGAGAAAATCATTTCAGCTGTGGGTGATATAGGTTTATCGATGGGATCACTGGTGGATTTTTGTAAGAAGTAGTGGGCAAGTTTTAGTCGGTGTAACAAAAGTGTAAAGCTTTTGAACTGAAACTGTGTGATCTAGCTGCTTTTGGATAGTTGAATTAGGGACTATATTATATGGACATAATATCTGAAGTTAGTTAGGGTTTTAGAGATTACAAATATGTTAATTGGTACAGTTTAATATGTTCTCAGCTACTTTTTTTATGGTTGAGGTTTGACATTCTGCAATTATGGCTCAAGAACTTAGCCTAATTAATTTGCAAGCCGACAATGTTGACACCAAAACTAGATCATATTTTAAGTACCCTTAAACACCATGTGAGATACAGAAGTACAGATGGCCTTACGTTTCAAACGTGGCTGTGTTAAACAGACTTTTGAGGATATTAATGATGTAACTACTTAGCAACACGGACATCTGAGAAGTCAACGGGGACCGGGGGAAAGTTTGCACCATGATCGTAAACGGGAGAGTCCCACCCTGAATGAGTTGCTTAGGGGTTGGAGGGGGAAGAGGTGCGACCACATCCTGACATAAGATCCAAATATCGTCAGAGGGAAAGAGTGATAGAAGAAAGGAGGACTTCAGTCATCTCAGCTCCGCTCAGCCATATAGTCGCCGTTTCCATGACTTTACTTCAGTATTTGTACAACGCGCTGTTCGGCATGTGTGACTACTGGATACGTCTGTGTGAGTAAGAAAAAGCCGCAGATGTTGAGTCTGTTTAGAAGTCAGGCATGATGACTGAGGGCGAGCCGCGTCCATAAGGGAATAAACCGGAAATGAATCGCTGTAACCTTCAAAATAAACGCTTGCTTTGTCGCATGTGGCGGGATTTGATTAAAAGGTGGTGGGCATTAAACAACCATAAATATTTCAGATGGTGATATAAGAATGCTTATAGTAGAAGTTACATTATCAAGAGTTAGTCAAAACAAATAGTGCACAATATGGCCTCGGTGAGATTAGCTGTGAAAGCTCAGAGCAGAAGTTGTCTTTTATTGCGACTGTTTTGACGAGAAGACGTCACATCGTGCTTTCTGCTTATTCATGCCTCTCATGAAAATAAACAAAAAATTCTGTTTTAACAAGAAAGAATAAATACAACCATCGTCAATCAAATGACTTATCAGAATTTAAAATATTTTAATACAAAAATATGGTTAACTTATAGCTGTGTCTTGAGCTTAAATATTAACAACATAAATTTTCTAAAACAGTTTTCTTCTGTAGAATTGTTTATTACATGTGGCCTGCAGTTTCAAAACATTTATACAAATAAGATTTCATGTGACTTGAAACTAATTTTCCCTCCAAACTGGCCAACATGTGAGCTTGCCACCATGACAGATTAGATGTTTGCTCTCAGCTTCCACCCAGGGAAGCCGAGAAATGCTGATCATCTTCCAGCTCTAGGTTTATTTTAGTATATTTTTCATAGGGAGGGGTGACAGGTGTGGCCTGAGTGGCACAGAGAAACACATGGCACGGCATGTCGACGCAAGCCTCTGCAGGGTTTAGTTATTTAGGTCACTCCAAGAGCCCCTCTGGAATTTAAGTTCCCAGGGGTTCATTTTTTACTTCCACACCTCTTAAAGTCAGCATCCGGAGGGCAGAGGAGAGCGATGCAAAGCTCCCAAGGGCCTCATGGAAAAGATAAGTGGTGTGACAGTTACCAGTCCAAAGCCTGTGAGGGTACATGTAGGGCCACTAACACCCAACTGTTTGACAGATGAGCAGTCTGTGGCCCCATGTTTCTGTTCAACCATCTGTGTTTTGAGTGAGTCATGGGTACACTTGCCTGCTATGTTGCTTGGATGCTCACCTGCCAACTCTCTGCTTTCTATTTTTAGACAACCCCTCATGAGCCCAGCATGCTTTGAACACACACACGCATAGTATGCACGTGGTCCCTTTCATCCAACTAGGCTATGGTCATGTAGGATTATGTCATTATGCCAAAATGACATAGAGCATCCTGAATAGAGCTAATAGAGACTCAACTTTTGACACATTTATATAGAAAAGCCTTAATCCTAGTGACATTTAATTATCATCTCATGAATAAAAACATAACAAGATAAAGAGTGACTTTGAACACACATTAGTTTATTTTACATACACATATTCATGATCACTATTATAAAAGCACATATCACTTAATGGTACTATGAGTGTAAAAGGAATGGTTGCCAATTAATCCACTCTAACCTTGCACGGCTAATTTTTATAATTATGCAGGCTTTGTACATAAAGCTCACAGTAAATTTGAAGCTCTGTTTTCCTCCACTTACACTCAGTTTTCCTGCATTCTGTCTTCAGGTTCCGTTTTTTTTTTGCCATGGTGTTTTCTGTTTGCTCAAAGTGCTCTTGATTCTTATCAGTGCAACACCATCCATTACATTAAATATTTTCACATTGAAATGGCCCAGGAGTCCATCAACTGCCTCTGTACTCGCTGATGGCATCGCCAGCCTTGATAAACTGAATACTTGTTCTTTCATTAATGTATCTTTTCCTACCCGTGAAGGAGGTTGTTTGGACATTCTGAGTAATCAGTAAATGGAACATGATTCAAAAATGTTCAGTCAGGTCAGTGACCACAACAGTGAAAATATCAACACTTTAAACATGACCAGGTCCAGAATGTGGACTTGAGTGTGGGTTGGTTCTTCAGTTAAAATCAGTGGCGATAACAGGCATTAATCAGAAAATCCATAAGTAAAACTTGTATAATCTCCTGGAGCTCTGTAGGTGATTGAAAATAGGATTTTAGGTAGATATTCAAAAGAAGTAACATCACCAAATAAAATCTCCTTATGTTGAAGCAAATCTTTGAATAAATAACATTTCCTACTCATTTCCTCCCATTTCTACACGTTTTCATAGAACTAAAAAGAGACGGTTCTGTTTCTTTAAGAACAGTATTACTTTAGTCTTTTGTTAATCATGTTTCTGTCAGAAAATGAAAACCTTAACTGTGAGAAGTTATGAAGTCTTTAACTAACAGTGGCTTTTTGGACACAGATCTAATATTGAGTAAAGCTATCTTTATGAAGTTGACGGTGGCCTCTGTTGTAAACTGAGTTGTTAACTGAACAGGTTACAGATTGGATTGATTCACCCCACAAGTTGACTGCTTTTCATTCCTTCTTTTGCTAACTATACAGGATTCATGCAGGGTCTCAGCTTCTTTTCACAACAATTGTTAGTAGCAGAGCAAGGACTCTGAATGCATCATGGCACGTTATCTTTGTTTTGAACTCTGCTGTTGTTCTGTGAACCTCCTGCACATCCTTTCATGCCCTGCTCTGCTTTAGTCATCTTTCGTATTCTACCAAAAAGTTGATTCTAGATTTCTTGTAAGCCACATGAAAAGCTCAACCCTGACCAAACAAAAAATATAAAAACATAAGGTAACATCATAGTACTTAATTAAAGCAGCAAGGTCTTGTAACTCTGTGCAGCTTTACAGAGGAGACTGTAATTCTGCTTCCCAATTTCTTTATAAAAAAATCAATTTTTTTACTTGCTTACATGTTTTTCTTACAGGATGTTGAGCATTTATAAGCAAAAACTAATCATTCAATTATTAAAGGATTTCTGAAAACCGAAGTATACTTGCGATTGAAAATGCTTCACAAGATGAGAGATGTTCATCTGGCGTCATCATGGGGAACAAGAGTAATCTATATTTTACCCCCTTTTGTAATCATCAGTGCTGCTCATACACTGCTTGGCCAGAATAAAAAGTCTCCTCCAAAAAAAAGTTACACGTTCTAATATTTTGTTGGACCGCCTTTAGTTTTGACGATTGCACTCATTCGCTTTGACATTGTTTTGATAAGCTTTTGCAATGTCACACGATTTATTTCCATCCAGCATTGCGTCATTATTTCACCATAGTTTTGTATTGATAATGGGAGAGTCAGACCACTGCACAAAGCCTTCTCCAGCACATCCCACAGATTCTCTATGGGGTTCAGGTCTAGACTCAGTGGTGGCCAATTCATGTGTGAAAATGATGAACCACTCACAAATTGAGCTTGATGAATCCTGGCATTGTCATCTTGGAATATGCCTCTGCCATCAGTGAAGAAAAAAATCCATTGATGAAATAACCTGGTCGTTCAGTATATTCAGGTGGTCAGCTGACTTCATGCATAAAGTTGCTGAACCTAGACCTGACCACCTGCAGCAACCCCAGATCATAGCACTCCCCCCATAGTAAGCCACTGCATGATGGGTGTAAATTAATTTTCCAACCACATTTCTTAGTTGAAGATCATGGTTCGCCACTATCTTTCTTGTTTTTATTAATGAATAGAACAGCTCATAACCCAATGGTAGTAGTTTCTGCAATCTCCTTTCGATGTTCTCTCTGCTTAACGCATGCCAGTGATTTGACCTTTCTTAAACAGCCTGACATCTTTTCCACAACCACGAGATGCCTTTTGACAAGATGGTTTTTTGAAAGAAAAGTTACTCATTTCATCAATGGTTGCTCTTCTTGTTGCTTGCTGAAATAAGAGGTTTGTACCTGTTTGTTTAGTTAAATCAAGGTTTGTATGTTTTTTGGACAGTCAGAGGAATTTATAATGTGACGTGCAGCCATACTCGGACTTGATCAAATCATAAACTTTGAGGTAAATGACAAAAAGTACAAGTAAATGACAAAAAAACAAGTGGGCATTCGTGTATTCTTTCTTTTTTTTCTCTCAATTAATATTTCCCACTCAAGACTAGACAAGAGATTCTAGAAAATAACCAGTTCTGGCTCATTTATTACATATATCTTTGTTCTCATAGTATTAAAATTTCAGTTTTAGCGAAATAGTCTGATAAGTGGGACAATTTGATGTGATTGAAAGTTATTGGATTTTATAGCTGCAAGAGTTCCACTGTCTTTCTGACTAGAAAAGTGGAACGAACAGCAGATAGGACTTTAAGTAGACGTTTTACTGCTTTTACAAGCAGTAGCCATATCAGAATAGTTTGGTTAAGCTCTACTTTGTCACCACTAGATGGAGCTGTATTCCCATCTGTAATGTAAACCCTGATGATTGTGCTGTTTTACCCCTGGATATGAGGCAACTGGAGTTTTTGCTGCCACCATTGTCAGGTAAAGTTTTTGGCACAGTTTCTGTATTATCAGCATTATCCCTGTATTTGTGTGAAACAGATAGACAGGCAGAGATAGAGTAAATGGGTAATGGACTGAACTTGTAGTGCTTTTCTAGTAAAGTGACAAAGCACTTTGATACAACATGTCACGTTCACACAGCACTTATATGAATACACAGTCAGTGCTCTACAAACATTCATTACCTGATAGGCACATCAGAAGGCAAGGTGGGGTTCAGTGTTTTGCCCAAGGACACTTCAAAACATTTCCACAAAGGAAATGACTTCATATTGAGAGATACAGTAGCTCTGAGTCATGACTGACATTCATGCTTTACTTGATGCATATATGCCTCTGAGACAGAAATTAAACAACTCGGAGCAGGAATGCACCTTGGAGCTCCATCCGTTCCTTCAGTCTCATTTACACACAAGCACACTTACAGTATTCTCTATTTCCTGGCCCGGCGTTAATTACAGGGACAGATAAAGCCCTGTCTAAGCTGCAAATGCCCCTGCATGTGAACTACACCTGTGTGTCAGCGGATCAAAGCCGCCATCTTCTAAGGTGGAATTATTATTCAAAGAGGGATGTAAATTAAACACCACTCTGGTGTCCTCCGTCTAGCTGATTCTCTCTTTTTCAAACACCTGCATAATGCTGTCAGTGCATGTGCTTTGATGGTGCGAGTAGGTGTGTTTGACAGGAAGCGAGGGCCGGGTCAAGACATGTGGTGACATACTAGCACATGCATAGCATGCGTGTGGAATATAATGGGGGGTAAAAAAAAAAAGACATCATTCTTAGTTGTGGTCGGCAGCTGTACTTGCTTTTGAGTATGAGGGTGTGTGTGTGCACATGTGATGGTGTCAAAGTGTTTGTGTGTGGCTTCTCCATTTGCAGCTGCGGGATCAAGCCCAAACTGGGAGTTGGATGTGGGTAAACTGTGATTTGGCTATCTCTCTTCCTGGAGGAGATAAATCCCAGCCATGCTGGTGTGTCAGCCACTCAGTAATTACTTCACGCTGTCACAACTGTCTGAGAATGCAAGCCAGTGGGAACTTGCACTGTCGCTCTATCATTGACACGAGAGGAAAAAAGAAAAGAAAATCCCACTCAGCATCTCTTTTATACAGCAAGTAAGCCAGAAGATGGATTTTAGAGGATTTTAGAGGAACCTTTCATATCTGGGGATGTTTTTTTCTCCAACTTTGTGTAACTGCAATTGATACTTTCTTTTGTTGTCCGATTACACAAAGCTGTTTGATCGGAGGGAAGAAAAACATCAGTTTCTGAGTGAAAAAATGAAAAAAGGCAGCTTTGACCGGCAGTATGAAATGTTTCACTAGATGTCACCATAGACATATCTGTTGTAAATCCTATTACTGTGAAAATATGTGCAACCTAATCAAACTTGTAAGTGCTAAATATTCCCTGAACCATGTGTTTTGATTCCAAGCAACCTATTCTGATGAGTGTCTCTTGCAGGGACTTGCCGAATGTTTGTACAAAAATTATCGAACAGCATATTAATCATGTGTAATTACTGTCTTTCCATACCTGAATCGGCAGTGATTTCCTGCCTGTGCATGCTCAGGAGGGAACAAAAGTCAAGAGGATATATCTGCAGGACTTAAAACTTTTCTTTCAATGGCTGCTGGGTGTTTATGTTTACTTACGACTTAATTGCTCCCAGTTTGTTAGGGCCTTGGAATGCTTTGATTATAGCCATTGAGGCAGGAAGAGTGGCGTTTGGATATCTTTTGACACAGGAAGCGCAAGCAAGAGAGTGTCATTCATTCCTGTCCTCCCGCTCTCGATTTGAAAAAAGTTAACAGAGAGAGAGGGGGGGGGGGGGCTCAGGGAGGAGCTGACAGAGCTACAGCAAACAGTAAAAGAATAGCTGCGGCAGTGCACCCCTGCCGTCCCCCGCTTTGCAGCAGCTTTCTGTTCAAATGAAGAGAACTGTAGTTTACTGTCAGGATTTTCTCTCACGAGTATAAAGTGAACAGGCAGCTCGGTGCCTCGTATCAGGTGGACAGGGGGGCTGTTCTGTCAGGTAGGGACTGTCCCACTCCTCCCATTTCTCTGCTTCCTGCCTGTGTTTTGGCATCAGAAAGAGCAAAGGAAAAGCAAAGCCCTGAAAGGATTTCCTCAGTGTTGACTGTGGATGATCCCGGTGGCTCCTGCATGCTAAAGCTGGGCAGGGCAGGGCCTGCAAATCGAAGAGCCCCAGGGAATGAAAAACATAAGAGGGAGTGGGATATATAGCTCTAAAGCAACGGAGATGGAGCTTATGTGGAAGGAAGCAAAGAAAAAATAGGTTGTTTTGATGCCGTCTTGACAAAAGTTTTGAAAGTTTTTTAACTCGGCTTGACAGCTAAATTGTGTGGTTGAGACTTCATGTTGCTTTCACTCTTTTTGAGGGTAGAGGCTACGATGGAGGAACTCTAAGGAATGGTGCACGGCTGTAAGTGAGTGGTTTGGGCTGTGCAGTGTGGGAGGCAAGGCCTCAGTGCAAATTAAAGACCTCTCTGTAAAAGTCCCAGACTGAGCTACAGTAAAGTGTGTGACTGAGCGAGTCTCTGTGCAGGCGGCCGGCGGGTAAGAGACCCAGCCCTCCCTCCCAATTTTTTTTTTTTCTTTCTGAAACCGGTCATTAAATATAAGCCACAGCTCACCTCTGGTGCATACCGAGAGACAGCAAGAGAGAGAGAAAGAATTCATCTCCTCTTTCTTCTCCCTTTCTTAAAGCTTTGCTGCTTCACTAACCAAGTAAAACAGAGAGGAAAGAGGAGGAGGAGAGAGGTTCAAGAGGACTGATCCCACTCAGAGGTTTTGAAGACACACACTCGGACCCCTCCCCAGTGTAACGAGTAGAAGGAGCCTTTTTTTCTGTCCAGGAGCAGAGGGAGAGAAAAAAAAAGATGAATGGGGAAAGGAATGCAGGAGACAAACGAGAGTTCTCGGCAGGAGAGTGGGAATGTTGGAGGGAGCATTGTTCCTCCCCCACCAGATTCTGCAGGGAGTGGATGTAAACACACAGGAAGAGAGGGAAGAGGAGTGTGAGAAGTCACACCTGAGATTCAGACGGATCGCCGTTTCATCCTCAGATATTTATATTTATCCTGATGGCATGCTTTTTTGAACTGAATGCTTCGTTCACACTCACAGATGCACACTCACTCAGCGAGGGTCTATAGCTCCCATCTCATCTTTCCCTCCGCCCTCTCCACCTCCTTCAACAGGATGTATAGGGTCAGGGGGTCAGGATTGCAAACCACAAAAGACAGTGTGCAGCAGTGTAGCCTGGTTCTTGTTCCAAATTCCCCCCAAGACTTTTTTTTTGTACCTCCTGCCTTTTTGTCTTCCCGACTTTTTCCTCTCATTTTCTTCTTCCTCTCTCCTAACTTTCCATCTCTCCCCCGCCCGCCTCGTCACTCCTTTCATATAGGAGATGGCTTAAGTGTGCCTCTGGCAGTGGATTAGGCCGACAGTGTCTCCTTTCCTCTCCATGTGCATGTGGTCAGGACAAAGAACGTCAAACAGGGGGAAAGCGAGAAGGAATGCGAGGGGAAAAAAAAAAAAGTAGAGCCAGGACTGTAAAACAACGCCCAATGCTGATGTTTCACGGCATTCCTGAAAGAATAAACTCACACTTGTAAAAGCTGCCTGCCAGCTTTCCTGTTAAGTTTTGTGCCTTGTCATTACATGAATCAAATCGGGATTTTTTCTTTTGCCTTTTCCAGTTGCTCCCTAGAGAGTTTGCTACTTGCAAACTTTGTGTTTTTTTGCAAGCGGAAGCGAAAGAAAGAGTGAACTTTTGACCACATTCTGCAGCATTTATATGTAAATAGCTGCAGCGAGCAGTGATCCTTCATGTAATGACATGACATCGGCATTGTGTTTCCGCCCTTAAGGCTGTTTGTAGGGTGAGTGTGTGTGGATGTCTGTGTGGCTTCTTTACTTTTTTTGTTTTCTATTTTGTCCATGAAAAGTTTGAGCTTATTTTTTTCCTGCTCTTTGCTGCTTTCACTTCTGGTGGACGGTCATGTTTTATCGCACAGCTGTGTTTGGCACTCGGAGACCGTGTGGTGGCAACATGGCTCTTGTTGTTCTGGGTATTTTTAGTTTACCAGACACTGGTTCAAGTGGTCTGTGTCATCCACTTTAAAAAACACAAAATGTCAGCATCTCTCTTGGTCTTTAATTTGCATTCAACAAGTTACGGATTCTGAAGACTCATGTTGACTCAGACATTGCCTAATCACAAATCCAGTTTCATTAAAAGCCTTACAGATGTCTCTCAGCTACGTGATTCTGTCCCCAGCTATGTTGGGGAGGCCAAGCTGTCATTGTCGGCACAACTGATGTGTCATAGTGAGCCAGTCTGCTCTTAAAGTATCAGTCAGTGGGTGAGCAATGCTGTGGGAAATGAGTGCAGTGAAAGCATGCGTGAGATGTGTGGGCGTGTTAGCTTTAGTGTTGGGCTAATGCTCAAGTTTATGCCCCACAAAGCAGCTGGAATGTACAGGAACTGAAGGAAACAGCGTTGCAAACTTATCCTCTGTTCGAGCCTCTCTTTTTTGGCCTTGTCTCACTAATCTATTATTCTCTCTCCTACTCCCCCTTACTTCTATCTCAACTGAGCTCTCTCTTTAAGCCCCCTACAGGCTGGTCAACTGGGTAAAAGAAAAATACTGATGCATCTCTTCATGTGGTTGTGGACTAGTCAGGGTGAAGCCCTCGCCAGGAAAGAGTGGAGAACAATGGAAAAGGCCGGGAGTTGGGAACGAACAGGAGTCCCAAGAAGAATAGAAATCATGCATCAGTACTGTAAAAAGAGGAATTTCAGGATTATATTTATACCAAATTCTCAATGATTGAACTGACAGATATTTTTCAGTGATGGTGTTCTCCATTGTAGTAACTATCTAATAAGACTACCCTACAAAAAAGTTTTCTCGATGGATATTTCCCCATCCCATTAGCTTTTCAATTTCTGCTTGGCTGTCATTAACTGATAGACTGAACACAACATCAAGCCATAAGAGAGGAATACAAGTGACCGGGCTCTCTCACTGAACTTGGTTCATAGGAAAGTAGGTTGGGTAAAGAGAATCTATTGCTTAACAGGGCAGCTGCCTGCCAGATTTAGCCGTGGCTGACAGTTGTAAACACACTCTTATCTAATGATTCAAGAGACATAAGCCTGGCAGAGCAGTTACCACCAGCTACTGACATGGGTTTTTGTCAGAGGCGGCAAGCTGAAGCACACAGTTTTGTTGATGGCGCTGCTGCTGACATTGCAGGCTTATTTGTGCTGATATGCCTGCTTAAGGTGATTTCACAATAACAATAATAATAATGATGATAATAATAATAATAAAACAAGGCCATGTAAATGCGTAAGTTGGTGCAGGATGTTTACAGCCCTGGTGCCATTTGCACGGAAAACTTCCTCCCTTAGAACTGCTCACACATGCTAAATATACTCTTTTAAAAGGCACTCTCAGTCTACCACCTTCCCCTCCTGCTCACACAAACACGCAGGCATACACAGTGAGCTATTGTGTCTGAGAGCTCTGGCATCTGGAGAGCAGAAGCCCTCTCTGGTGACCTCCGACCTTTGGTGGCTGAGAGCTGTAGACAGACGTGAAGGTTTCAGAGAGACTTTCAGGTAGTTCAGAGAGCCATCAGATGACTTTTAAAGGACCATTGTATATTGTGTAGGGGTTTTTTTTTTAGTGCTTTTGCAGTATGAGCTTATTAGCAATTATAAGTGATCATCAACAAACCAGTTATCATCAGTTTTTTTAGTATTTCAAAAGCTTCTTGTTATTTCGTTTCAGTTTTTAGAGTAACTTGTGGTAGCCTACCGGTGGCGACATTGAGTTGGGATTAGGATTTGTTTTGGTTTTGCTGCTGTTCACAACAGTGTTGTAATGTCACACAATGTGAACCTTTTGAAGTTACTGTCTCCCATGACACTGTCCTAGAAACACAGGGACGGCCTATTTTGACAGGAGTCCAAGATAAACTGGTTGGTAGAGTTCAGCAATCAGCTGCACAAAGCCGACGATTCAGGGCTGGAAAGATTATTGGATATTCATTTACAGCACACCCTGCTACGTATGTTATGATAAAGTTGTACTAGCTGCCCATCATTACTCCTGGTTGGGGTTTTTATTCTTGTTGGCTGACATTTAAAAAGCCAGGGAGTTTTTCCTCTCAAGCTAAATGTTGCACAGACAAATGTTCACAACACTCATAGAAAAAGAGACAAATGCTCACAAATTGCTTTACAAACTTTCTTTAAAACCTGTATATTTTCACAGGGCCTGTCATGTCAGCCTTATATATGGACACAGGTCCAAGCTCATCATGTAGCTGAACTGCTCAAAAGTACTCACCCGACTGAATATATATAACAGCTGTTAGGAATCTGTAATGCAGATTTTTTCATCTGTAAAGGGATCAAACTTTTGCGATGATGCCATGGCAATACTCAAAACAATAGCTGTCTACATCGCTGGTGTATGAATGAGTATGAATGTTTGGTGGCACACATGAACGTTTTCATCAGTCTGCCCCAGGGCAGCTGTTGCTGCATAGGTGGCTTATCATCACCAGGTATGAATGAGGAGTGAGGAGATGAATAATGGACACAATATAAGCATTTTGAGAGCTGCTAGCAATAAAAGTGCTAATTGAATCTTAGTTTATGATCTTTTTTTATTATTAGGTTTGATATCTAATTGATGAAGTGTGAAAAGGGGTATAAGAGCTAAGACCAACCAAAGGAGTATCTAACCAAAGCCTTTTTTAAATTTTGTCTCACTAGTGTGTGAAATAGTGTGAAGAATCAATTTTATATGTGTATAATACTAGTACATTGGGTTTTAAAAATATCTGTACCTATTTTTAGAACTAAATCAATTTGATATTTCATCTTTATACATCTGTATACTATCATTTTTTTCTAGATGCAAAAGCAATTTGTGGCCTTTTTGTCCCATTTTGTGTTAGTGTTGTGAGCAATTGTCTTCTGAGAATCAGGTAAACAAATGGCCCACAGTATCTCTCCTCCACTTGCCGCTTGTAAAACAGCAGGCCTCCTGGCAAACTTCATGTTGCTACGTGTCGCCCTAGTGACACTATCACAAAAGACTCCAGCTGGTTTTGTGTGTGCGAGTGTGCACGATGGGGGAGTGCGACAGAAAGAGAATGACGGACAAATGGACCGAGCCAGCAGACGGAGCCAGGCAGTAACTCATCCCTGTCCCTCCTCCTCCTACTCTGGCTTGTTCAGTTCTTCCTCTCTGTTAGTCTCTGTTAGTCTTCCCTCTGGCAGACCTTCACCCCAAACACAGTGCAGCTGGGCTCAGCTGTCAATGTTCCCCCCAAATCCGACCGCCCCCCCTGCTCTAGCCTTTGTATTTGTTTGGAAGGTGGTGGATTTACCCTTGGCCTCCGCTGGGGGGAGCTCGTTCCTGTGCACTAGCCTCTTAGACCAAAGCGTCTGCTCTTTGAAGTGGCCTATCAACACACATATTCAGATTGGAGATTACAAGGCAGCTGTCTGCCTTCAGTCTGACTGGCCGTATGAACACAGTGATTAAATGAAGGAAACGGCATACACCTATGCAGTCGCATGTGGGTCGTGTTGATCAGCAGGGTCAAAGAGAGAAGTGGGCAGCAGCCCTGTTTTTGTTCGAAGGACTGGAGAAATGAATGGAGACCGCTTTGTCCCATGGGGAGGGTAGAAGGCTTTCTTTGATATTATCAAGGCCAGGGGTAGGGGGAGTGGTCTGCCAAGAAGAACTGCTATTCACACCACCCGCATGGGACTTTTGAAGCATTTGTCAAAGAGGGTTTTGGCAGAGAGGCACTAGAATTTTTGTCATTCACAAACTCCTCTCTTCCTTGGGATGACAATGCTCCCAGCAGGCTTCACTCACTTCTGTGAGGGTGGGGGGGGGGGGGGGGGTGAAATTCCACAACTACATTTCCATTAAGTGATTAAGTTTTTCTCTTTTTTTCTGCCAACAAGAGAATATGGAGCAGCTCTTTGTTAGCCCAGACTGAAAATTGCATTAACTTGGTATTAATAAGTGACTGACAAACTTTTGTGCGTTCTTGCCAGTGTTTGTCTGTAGCTGCTGAAGAGTTTCCCACATTCCTTCTTAAGGGTTTGATGGAATCCTGTGTCACATTCCTGCTTTGCTCTGTCCTTGACTGTCTATATGTGTGGGAGGTCCGGGGCAGTGTAGCTCTCTAACACTTTCATGACCACAAGAGGATCAAACTCTTCTTCTTATCACTTCTTCGGAAACTGGGAACTTGGCCTCTGCCTTATCAGGACAGTTGTTTTCGTCCAATGTTTTCCTCTCACTTTAGTCAGACGAGAACTAATTAAAGCCTTCACTTATTATTGTTTTTCCATTATTTCTTAGTTTGATTAACATTAAACTCAATCCATCCAAGTCCCTGGCACAGGCCGGTGCGCTGACGACAACAGCCCCTGATAGATGGAGAGCATATCATTGGCAGGAAGTTTGCGGTCTCCCTTGATGTGGAAATCTGAAAAACTAATCTGGGCTGTGTCAGAGTTATATGTTGCCTTCGCGAGAATGTATGCGCATGCATGTGTGTATGGGCATGTTCTGACTCTTGGATGTGTTTACTTAACCTATCTTGGCACCCGAAACCCCGGCCATTCTCTGGAGTGTCTGGCTCTCTCAGTGACAGCTAGGTGGGACACTCTGCGCCGTCTCCTGTTTCATACGGTCCTTTATTGAGCGGATGAAAACCTTTAACTCCTCTGCGGCTTGAGAGGAGCCTGAACACACATGCTGTCATCCAGCATGTACACACAAACACATACTCATGTGTGACTGTTAGATGACTTCAAGGGATAAAAGCTCTGAAAGTGGCTGACATTCTATCCTTTGAACCTCCAGAGTTGATAGGGGCAGGATCTTTCCCTCTGCATGTGTGCGTTCACTTTGTGCTTTTTGTCCTCCTGTCGTACTGTCTGACCTTTCCAAAGATTGGCTCTGATTCTCAATCATATTCCCTGGAACAAAACTGACATAATGTAGCCTCAAAGTTTCTTTGGCAGTCGTTTCTGCATTCTGTCTCTGTACAAACACATATGACATTCATATGCTCAAGTGGGTACAGGAAGTCTTTCTTGTGGTTTGTTGCGCCGCCATCAAAGACGCTCACATTAACAACTGTGATCAAATCTAATTGCCCCATTTGAATATCTACCAGCTTGTCCAAACCTGACTGAAATGTTGATCTTCCAATCAGCAGGAGGTTGGTGGGAGGGTAGGTGGAAGGCAGCGGATGACTCTGACACACCAAAAGGATGAAGTCAGCCTCCGATATGTTGAGGCCTCTCTGTAGCTGTCACAGAGACGGCAAGACACAAAGCAAACAAGATCCTACTCTAATAGTTTTAGACATGGGTGCGTGTGCTGGGTGTGGCTGGCAACAGTTGTCTGTCGCTCACAGAGTCCCGATCTTGCCATGGTAGGATGTTTGTCTTTTGTAAGGATTAAAGAGATCCAGGAAACCCGCTGTCCTAGTTTTGCAGCAGAGCAAAGAGAGGGCGACCTAGTTTTGGTGACAGCACCATCCCAGGAAGGAGATTCCAAGCTGTCATGTTGTTAGGAGGTGATTGTTTTAGTCTTTTTGTATAGATGTTTTTTTTCGTCTTTCTTTTCTCCGTTGATGTGTTTCTATGCGCAGGCTTCTGACTCAATGTGTCTGAGAGCTTCTATTGTCTGTGCAGAACCTGTAGCTGTAATATGAGAAGCAGACTGCTGACAGAAAGAGGGGTGTGTTATTGAGCAGAGCTATGATGACTTTTTTTTTCTTTAATAGCTATCTGATTGGATTTCATACAAAAGCCTTTAGAGTGAATTGAGCTCTCTGGCTGACTTCTTTGGTGTCATTTACCTTCTGTGCTTAATTATGTGTGCAGATAACCGGAAGGCTTGTGAGCGGGCATGAACGTAGTCAGCACTATGAAATTGTTCTACGCATGTACAGTCAACGCGTAGAGGGCTTAACCATGTAGATCAGTGGGTCAAGTCGCTGACATACTAATCCTATTACTAGATGTGTCTCTGATTTGTTAAAGTTGGCCCTATCTACAGTGCTTTTGACTCCTACACATGAACTTTAGGTCTCCAGATGAACAGGTTTGAATATCTATGTAAAACGTGAATAAATTCATATGAAAACAATATTATTTGAAAACAAAATCAAATTTTTACTATTATCCATGTTATTAATGAAAAGTGTGTTTTATTACTGCCACTTAATATTGTTTTAAACAAACTATTCAACATAATATGTTATGTAAAAGTCATAAAGATGCAGTGTGAAATTGCTAGGGTACAAAAAGTTGCTCAATGGTACTCCCAAATGAATCCATGGTCCAGAAAAGTATTGGGTAATATCCGTAGATGAAAATCAAAAAAGAGAGAATCTGATTCTTCACTGTATCAGTGTAGTTTTACAGAACTGTTCATTTAGTCGGATTGAGTAGGTTTATCCAAACTTTTGCCTGGTTTGGCTGTGAAGTTTAAAATACCTGCATGAAATTAGTGTTATTACACACTGTTTGGTTTAAAGCGTTGTCATATTTTGTGCTTTATTTCTCCTCCGCAGTGTCGTCATGCATCACCACATACAAAAAAACGCCTCCACCTGTCCCACCTCGGACCACCCCATCCAAACCCTTCATCTCCATCACCGCCCAAAGCAGCACCGAGTCTGCCCAGGATGCGTACATGGACGGCGGCTCGGGGCAGCGAAGCGGCATCAGTTCCCAGCCGGGCCTGTCCAACTCTACCGAGAGCATCGATAGCATGAAGGCCTTAACGGCGGCCATAGAGGCGGCTAACGCTCAGGTGCATGGCCCCGCCAGCCAACACGTCACCAACAGCACCATCACCATAACTGCCACGGCCACCACTTCCGCCATCGCTCATGTCGGCGCTGAAGCCAAGGCGCAGAGGGAAGCGCTGCGCAAGTGCCTCTCCATAGGGATTCAGGTTTGTGGCTGTAGTTTCTGTCGAAACCTTCAACCAAGACTCTGACTGCAGTTTTACAGACCACCCCTCCTCCTTTTTAGGTGGACCCAGAGGATGGAGGGCCGACAGAAGAGCAGTCTAAATTCCAATCGATAGGAATTCAGGTGGAGGATGAGCGATGGTGAGTAGAGATTCTGGGATAAGGTAGTGGACAGAACTTATGGAGACAGAGAGAGGTTTGTAATGTGTATTATAAGCCCCCCCCATTTCACACACACACACACACACACACACACACACACCCGCTGGATACCCCTCAGCAGCTGTCCCCAGTTCAAGGGAGGTTGGCGTCAGAGTCCCTTCAGCCAGGGGCCCCAAGCGACAGCTGGGCCAGTGGATGTGGTGGAGCTGAGAGGGTGGAGGGGGTGAGTTGACAGCCATCTGTTGCTCCAGTCATTGTGATTCAGGCTACTTTGAGGCTGTGTTTGTGTATGTGTAGGAGGGAGAGAGAGAGAGAGAGAGAGAGAGAAGGGGAGTTTTATTGAGTTTGTTTGGTTCTGAGAAGGACTGCTGTGCTGTCAGCTACACTTTCTCAGTCTGACAGCAGCATGCTCGTAGTTTCAGTAGAAGCAGTTTAGTGTGCAGAGTGTTTCACTTAGTCACATGTTACAAAGTTTACCAAGACCTCTGGTGGGACACACAGGCATGTATGGCTGCTTTGTTCGCTTCCATTCACCCGGTCAATACTGGGACCGTACCAATTTAATACCAGGGTGTTTTTTTTTGCTCCATATCCGAGGCCTGTTTTTGGAACACAGAGAGATTGCAGCTTTAATCAAAGGTCACAGAGAGGGCTGAGTCCACCACTTAAAAACACACCGTCACAGTTTAAAGGAATGCAAGAGGAGTTCTTAAACAGGAGGTCTCAGCTGATCGACCAAGCTCGGTGTTCCATGAGACGCCAAGCCAAATATTAACTCATCAAGACACCCTCTAGTCTACTGAGGCTTGGGTGCTAGACTGCAGAGAGACTTTGGTTAATGTTTGGTAAAAGTTGGACTTTATTTTTGGTTGTGCATGCTCAACCGTTTACCTGCTGGCATGCATGGTGTGTGAATGTTTTTTATGTGCACCTGGGAGGTCTGGGCATACTGCCCCCTACCTTAGATTCCCAGACAGTGAGAGTGCCAGTTTCCTACGGTCGTGCTGCCGTGTGTTTGTGTGTGGGTGTTTGTGTATTTATGTGCAGCACCTGCAGGTCATAGCCTCACCCTACTGTTTGAACTAGGATTAACTCAGGGGCATTGTAAACAAGCTGCGAAATATATGAACTAATGTCACTCGTTCTAAAACATGAAGACATTCATGTGTTTTTTTTTCCTTTTATACTTTTAAGAAATTATGCATGGATTGTTAAGAAACCTGCTAATATTTAATGAGAAAAATGCAACAAAACAAAAACAGCAACGAAACAAATGGGTTCAAATTTGTTGGTTTTTGGGATTTTTTTCAGATTTTCAGATCCTTGCAAATGCCTGTCCAGGCTTGTTGGTCACCAGATGGCTTTGCAGTCACAGCCCTGGAGTGACTTAACCATATGCACAACCACCATCTTGAAAAATCAACTATTAGGCTAGTTAAGGCTCCTAGCCTTTTTTTTGCTCTCATTTTAAGTGATTAAAGATTTTTAATCTGGCTTAAGCTGATATAGAAAAAGCCTCATCTGCAGATATAACATTCCTATGTCTGAGACCTTCCTCATTTTACATGTTCAGATTACTTTTTTGGTATACTTTTGAGTTCACATATTTTGTTTGTGGTTTGATCGATTTTCTCTGCAGTCGACAGGAAAAGTAATGATTTAAAAAAAAAAGATGATGCATTCCAAAAGTAGCAGAGTATGGAAAAGCAGAGCTCCATCTTTGGGATGATTTACAGCTCTACTAAAAATGGGGACTTTCTGTGTTTTTACTTGTTTTTTCATATAATATATATATTACATATTCACAGTCTCTCCTCTTCCAGAGATTGAATTTAAACACTTGTTCCTCTTGTTCTCGTCCTGCCTAGTGATACATCCGTCTATCTGTCTGGGCTGTGTTTTCGCCTTGCCTACAGGAAGCTTCAGCAGTCCGATAGCAAGCAGGCTGAGGTCATTAGAACTGAACACCTGCTAGGAGGAGTTACTCTTTAACTGCTCTTCACACACTCTCACACACCGGACCACTGGTATGCGCACACAAAGCACACACACTCCATTTGATCTACCCGACGCCACTCCCTTGTTCTTGCCCTCTTTCTCGTGTTCACAGAGGAGGGAAGATGAATGAGTAAAGGGGAAGTAAAGATGAATAGTTCAGTAGGGGGTGAGCGTCCGGAGATGGGCTGAGGCAGACGTGATGGAGCTGTGTATGCATGTGTGCGTCCCGCCGTAGACGGGTCAATCCTAGGTTTACGTGGGAGTCAGGATTCTGGTCATGTGTGGGTCAGAGTGCATCTAACGGGCTGGCAGTTTACGCTGTTGTCTTAAGTAACTGCAGGGAAAAGCAGTTTTGCATGAAACCCTCTGTGGAGCTCAAATTTACACGAATGCACTTCTTCTACTCAGTTGTAGTAATCACAGTGTATTTACTTAAATCACAGATCACTGACCTTTTTTATGTTAATAAATTTGGAGCTTTGAGTCTTTTTGCTTTTTAAAGGGGAAGTTCGGTATTTTGCAACCTGGAGCTATTTTCTAGCATGAAATACGATCATTTACTCACCCAGACAGTTTTGGTGTTACTCGAACCCCTTTGTGAGATATTTAGATCCACTCGCGATCAGCATGCATCCAATATAATGGTAGTGAACGGGGCAGGCTTTGCAAGCTCTACATACGGCAACTTTTGCCACAAAACTCCTTCATTTCACCAATGTTTTGTTATGAATCGCTACAGCCATTACAGCCTTTACCTGCACTGTGATTCGGCCCGGAAGCAACGTCATCGAAGCCACCACTCCAAGCTAATGGCTGTAAATAAGGACAGATCACCTCAAAACGTAACTCTGAGCCGCATAGACCTCACAGAGGGATCTGACCAGCGATTCATAACAACACTTTAATAAAATGAAGGAGTTTTGTGGCAGAAATTGTTATATTTAGAGCCGGCGGAACTTGCCCCGTTCACTCCCATTATATTGGATGTATGCTGATCGCGAGTTGGATCTAAATATCTCCCGAAGGGGTTCGAGTTACACCAAAACTGTCTGGGTTAATAAATGATCGTATTTCATGCTAGAAAATAGGTCCAGGTTGCAAAATACCGAACTTCTCCTTTAAGCTGTAATCTGGTAATGATTAGACTGCTGGCTTGCCCAATCACGTTGGAGTAAGCTGGCCAGTCCATTCCCGCCTCGCAAACCAAACACCCGTGTTTCTCCCGCGTCCCTTTCATTATCAAGTTTGGAAGAGCTCTTTAGAACACAGCCAAGTCTTGTGTGCATGTGTGTGTGTGTGTGTGTCTGTGTGCATTGATTTAATCTTTGCGCTTGTGTCTGTCGGTGGGTATAGTGTGGACAACTTCACAAAAGCTTCTGAAGCAAATATTGCGTAGCAGGGTCCCAGGTGTGTGAAGGTGTGTGTCTGCCTCAGCACCGAAGCGGGGCTTGTGGTGTGACAGATGATTGCATACTCGGTTGCCTCTGAATGAGCCAGGTGACAAAACACACACACACACACACACAAAAGGTGTTCCACCCTACAAATGCTATTCATCTCTATCAGCGACGAGATCGCAGTGATCATGATTTCAGCTTTTCACCTCTTGTAGGACTTTCGGAAACTGTTTTGGTAATAATATCTTCCTTCCTAAAAGGAATAAACCAGAAGTAAAAGTCTTTGACTCCTTTTTTCTTGCATCCTTCTCTAGTTACCGCAGGATGACCCGCTCCAACAGTGTAACCACCGCTGTCCAGGCAGATCTGGACGATCCTATAGATGTGCCAGAGCTGCCGCCGCGTCACTGTGCCACCATGCCGCGCCAGCACTCCCGAGACGCCGCCACCTCCACGGTGAGCATCCAAGGCTCTGGGAACCACTACCATGCGTGCGCTGCAGATGACTACGGGGAGGTGGGATTTGACCCATCCATCCTGCCTCCTCCGGACCCCTGGATGGACAGCGTCCCAGAGCCGGAGGGGGAGGCTTTGGAGGCCGTCGGCCGATCGGTGTGCCCCCGCGACGGCCGCTGGTTCCTAAAGCTGCTGCAGGCTGAGACGGAGCGCATGGAGGGCTGGTGCAGACAGATGGAGCAGGATGAGATGGAGAATGAGCTGCCTGATGAGAGTGAGTCGGGTGATTAGATTTAATGGCATATGAAGACAAGAAAAATCAGTCGTGCAATGATATTAGATCCGTTTTTCATCCTCTTCTCCTCTCCTGATTCGGAAGGGTGCTGGTATTCGTGGTATTGGACCACAATAGCTGCTTGTTCCTGTCTCAGGCCCTCTGGCCTCCACAGACATACCGTGCATACTTATCAATAGGCCACTGCTGGCTGCAGCCACACATGTGTCCTCTGCACTGTATAATGATCTCTCACACAGACGTCTCTCAGTGCTCCTTTGAGGCAGCTATTTGATCTTAAAGGAGCACACGAGCAGCGCTTGTCTGGATGTATGCTCACGTCAAATGATGTTCTACGCACACACACACTCTCACACGGCCATACCAGACTGAGCAAATACGCCTCTGGCAGTAAGCGTTGTGTTCCTACCTGTCCTTACGGTGCAGCTGATTTGGTGCTTTACAGAAAATGTCATTGCTCATGCAGCTAGTGTTTTGGTTCCAGGCGAGAGATTCGCACACAAACCAGGCAGAACAGGGAGGGTGTCTCAAGGTTATGTTTTCCCAAATCCCACACTACCAGTACCTCACAGACACACACACACACAGGCACACACATCCTGAGCGGGCTGAGGAGTTACCGCAGATTCATTACTCTCCCACTCAGTTGCTGCTTCCAAAAGCTTCATGTTGTGTGATGTATGCATTTGCAGTTGCTAGTTTCCACAGGGATATATGAGCTAGTTGCACTTCACCGTAGAATCAGGTCACGCGATGCAGCATTCATTACTTTGAATGTTTGCCCTGGGACAAGCCCTGAATTCAGCAAAAACCAAATAACTACACACACTGTTGGTTTGGTCATTAAATGTGTGTGTTCGTTGATTTGTGTTTTTGAAAAGAAAATGTAGAATTTCTGTAAATATTTCACATCTCCGAATGATTTCTGTTCCTGAAAGACACATGTGAAGGGGGGTAGTGGCACATCCCTTTTTTGTTGCATTACTAATGCACCTCCCTCTGTGAATGGTGCAACATGCCTGCAGTATGCAGTTCTGTGAGTAATTGCATTGTAAATTGTGTGTGTGTGTGTGTGTGCGTGCATGTGTGTGTGTCCGTACATGTGCCTGTCTGTCTTTCTGCAGTCCTGGGTAAGATCCGCAGTGCAGTGGGGAGCGCCCAGCTGCTGATGTCCCAGAAGTTCCAGCAGTTCCGGGAGCTGTGTGAGGAGAATTTGGTATGTGTCACCTCATCCTCTACATGCTCTCCCAGCCCCCCGCCCCTCCCCCCTCCCTCCCTCTAACGCTGACATCATCCTGCACAACTCATGCTGACAGGCCAGGCTAGCAGTCATTTACTGTGCATCTAGCATAGACATCCCATCTTTGCCATCTTTCCCAGACAAAAACAGCTTCCTGAGTGAAAGATGGAGCCTGAAAAACGTGGATCCTTTAATTCTGATATTAAATATTCACACAAGTCATAACATCATACTCTTTGTTGCATTATTGATGCTTTGTGTAACAATAAGACCATCCATCAATAAGGATTCAGAATTGAAATGATAGACAGTTTACATAAAAAAATACGTTTTTACCCTTTATTTCTTATAAATCTGTATAAAAGTTTGTATAAAAATACAAGTTGTGTGCTGTACCTTTAATTATGTTGCCATGGATCATATTTGGTGCATGATTCAAAACAAAAGGGTATGAAAAAATCTATAGTAATCCCTCATATTACAGTTTGGGATTTGTGTCTTATAAATTCTGTCATTTACATTAAAAATAAAAATAACGTAATGAAACAAATGAGTGACTGAGCTTATCATCAGTATGTGTGCATGTGTGAATCAGAACCCAGACGCGCACCCGCGGCCCGTCTCCCAGGATCTGGCAGGTTTCTGGGACATGCTCCAGCTGTCCATCGAGAACATTAGCCTGAAGTTTGATGAACTCCACCAACTCAAAGCCAACAACTGGAGACCTCTGACTCCCCCAGCAATTCAGGTGCCGGCACAAAATGAGTGTCACACACTCATTTTTAAATGATCAAACTAACACTGTACATGAATTTGGAATGCTGCACTAACCCGCATGGTTTCTGCTTTCATTACTGTATACTTTGAATTGTAAGTCCAAATGATTTACACTTGAGCTTTCTTGTTGCATGCAGTTATGTGTCGCTTACCGTTGCCTGACGCCGCCGCTTGTGTTGTGTATTTTGTTCTGTCTTGTCAACAGTGAGCTGCTTCTGAGAAGCGACTCTGCCTGCCACGCACCGTTGGAGCCTGTCCATCTCCAATGGTCTCTTACCTCATGCAATTGGCCACCATCGTGCTGTTTTACCCCACGCAAACGGCTGCCGCTGTGAACCATAACCTCATTTGAAACTGCATGCTCTCACATTATGCCGGCGACTTCTCTGGCTAACTGCTGTGCAAACCGGCTGCAAACGTGTCATTCGTCAATGTGTTTAACTGCAGCTTGCCCTAAAAGACTTAGTAGTCTGTCTTTAAGACTATTTATCATCCCTGTCCAGGAGAGAAGGATGCCCCCTGCCGTGCCAAAGAAGCCCCCAAAGGGCCACCCGCCCCTGGCTCGGGACCGCTCGCTGGAGAGCTCTGAGCGCCAGCGTCTGGAGGCTCGCAAACGCCTGCTAGCTGCCAAACGTGCAGCGTCGGTGCGGCAGAGCTCTGCGACCGAAAGTGCAGACAGTATCGAAATCTATATTCCTGAGGCTCAGACCAGACTATGAGACACAAAAACACGTGTACCCACACACGCCTGACACTGTACACTGTACCATAATCACACGGTAGCACTGAATGGTAAGGCTAGGGTGCTAACATAACACATTCACCTTTTTAGCTGACGTTTCAGATCACTGTGGGCTCACTCACCATGGGGAGTTGTTTGAACAAGAAATGTACATTTTACAGTATTTATTTATTTAATAATATGTCTCCCCTTTACCCTTATTTTCTCCCCCCCACAGCTTTGATGTAGCATTCCCATTTTTCCCCCCTGTACCTCCAGCTGTTCCTCCCTCTTAGAAGAAAGAGACCTTTTAGATAATTCTTTAAGTGACCCGATGTTACAGATTAAGCCTGGTGTAGCACAGCAGGGATGCTTCACGATAAAAATCATTATCCAATTCTGAAAGTACTATAATCTCAGTGTTTAAAATTAGAAAAGGAGGTTAAGTTGCAACAAATTGATCAAAAAGATAACTCAGACGAGTCTATATTAGTAGTGTCGGCTGGTAACAAAAATAGCCATCTCTCTGAGAAAAGCTCGTCCCAGAGTCACAAGGCCGAGCCAGAAGGGCAGGACGAGGGTTAGACGTTTTCCTCCAGGTGAGGTAAAGACGTCGGTGAGCCATGAGGGGGACTTTGTGCTTTTACGAAGAGTGAGAATCACTGAATTTATCACTGTTTCCACAAATGTAATCTGCGTGTTTGTTTGTTAACGAGAGTGTGCACTGTATGCGTGTGTTTTGATTCCGATTCTAAAAGTGCTTCCTATTTTTCTAGGTCCAAAGGGTCCTAGGCATAACTGATGATTAGGTAGTAGTTTCAGCCAACTGTAAACAAACCATATTGTCTCATGTTTGTATGAAGGACACGCAGTACAGTGACATGACTCGCATGCTGACACATCATTTTTGTCTTTTTTAACATGTTGATTCCTAACTCATGTTGCATTCTAACTCCTCTGTAAAACAGACTAAGCTAAACACTGATATTTGGTACAATACTGGTGGTTGCTCTACATTTTCCTATGTTGTTTTTAGCCAAGAGGTTTGTAGACAGTATTGACACTACAGGACTAAAAAGGGACTATTTCTCCTCACTGTGTGCACTATCTGCCTCCAAATGAAGCAATTACTGAAGGTCATACAGAAAAATCCTATTTCTAATATTCTGTATTCATGTTTAATTTATTGAGTAGGAGAATGACTGTTTATTTACATTGTGGTTATTATTATTATGATTATTCTTATGCACTGACAACAAGGCCCTTATACTGTGTTTGTGTTTTATTTATTGGTTCTTTCGCATGACAGGCACCTTTTTTTGTCCTTTCTGTTTCAGTGATCAGCCTTAATTTCTAAAACGATAGTCGAGCACAACAGCAGACTCAGGGGAAGAAGCATGTTGAGCGTGTGTGTGTGTGTGTATCTTTATGTGTATGCGTGTGAGAACGCGTTAGTTTGACTTGTGACTGTATGTGTCCCATGGCTTTGTCTCTTAACTGTATATAACCCCTGCCATCAGGATCCTAAATAAAGGAAAAAGTCATCTTCTAATCTGAATAATGTTCCTGTTGGACATCTCAGCCCAACTTTCTTCAGTAAAACAAGGTATTTCTAACAGCTGCTTGAATGTGGAGACAATCCTGATCTGGTTTACAGTCTTGTTTTGATCACAGAATAGCAGGATTTAGCAATATAGTTCAACTCTCTGTATTAATCTGAAGTTTTGTGCCATTGGATGGGCAAGAATTTAGCTTATCCTGCTATTTGTCCTTATTGAACGGCTACCTGAAGTTTTCACTGAGAAAAGTATGTTTGTAAAGGAAGTGATGATGTAACCGTACAATATGATTTGTATTTCCTCGAGTTGATCAATAACTATTTAGGGTTCATATAACAATAGCTCAAATTTAATGCCATTTTACGTAGAGGAAGTTCATTTTAGTATTTTTACTTTGGATCTTGTATTTGCATTGAATTGTCTGTCAAATAATTGATTATTTTTGTTTATTATAACAACATATCAGTATAACACTCCTGGTATAACAGGGAGTTAGAACCAGAATGTTGGATTGTGGACACTCCAGCACTTCTGAAGTTTGTGATGTAGTTAAATGAATAGAAAAAAACATTCAGATAAATATTTGTATATAAATGAATGTTTCCCTATGAAAATGTAAACTTTAAAAAAATCCAGTCATATAGCATATTAAGCAGATATACATTTTGTAATTACTGGTATTACACTGTTGATGTTATGGCACGTGTATGAGATCAGCATTAAAAAAGAAGAAGAAGAAGAAAGAAAATCATTGCTATAATTTTGTTGCATTCACTTCTTTCCTGTTTCCACACGTGTTTTCAATTGGATTATAATTAAACAGATTACAAGGCCAGCATGGTGTGTTTTTAGGGCGTTTCTCTCCCACAGGGGCAGCTCCCCTTAATTAGACAGCACTTTTGGCCTTGGCTTTAGCCTTGACGCTCCTGCACATGTAGCTTCTGGTGATTTGTCATTTGCACATCAGTCATGCTGCGGGGGAGGCGTGTCGTCCAAAGTGACCAGAGTTGGGGTTTGGGGGGTTTGTGTGGCGATGGGGATGTTGTCATTGTGTGTAACCTGGCCCTGGGTCAATCTACCCATGAGATGGTCTTCCATGGTGGGCTGCAGCGCCTGAAGATCTGTGATTACATCACTCAGATTTAAACCACCTCAAACCAAAATCTGACAGAAGCCATGTGGCATAATGCTGGAAAAGTCTACATACATTTGGAACATTTGTTGACTACGGAAAGAGGTTTCAGGTGCGATGCATTCAGGTGCATTTTTCATTGATTTGTATGGTATCGCTCAAATGTCTTGATGTCTAATAATAGCATTGTGTGATGGAGCGTGATATTAAAGTAAAGGTTAAATGTAATAAAAGATGCAGCATTCTCCCTGAAATGTTACAAATTAAAATTTAAGTTTACAAATTTAAGTACTTTAATAATGTTAGCATTTATGTTCCTATTACATACACTCAAAAAAATAAAGGGAACACACAATCATTAGCCTAAGTGAAGTACACATCTGGATTATCATGCTGTCCGGTTAGGAAGTAACACAGAATCAATTTCACCTGCTGTTGTACAAATGGAATCGCTAACAAGTGTAAATGTGAGGGAATTGGCAAGACAAGCAAAGTTATGCATCTGCCGGTGGTAGCCACCGACCATTTCCCTATTTTCATCCTTTCTGACTGATTTTTGGTAATGTTTGCATTTTGCCACTGTCCTCAATGCTAGAGGTAAAATGAAGTGGTGGCTGCACCTTACAGAAGTTGCTCAGGTTGGGTTGAGCCCTAAAAAATGACCTCCAGCATGACACTGATGTGCACGTTTCTGCTCAAACTGTCGGGGAAAAAAACCAGGAGTGGAGCAGCTGCCTTCAACCTCTGTTGTAAGCCATTGAGATGTAGAAACACATCAACCCCCGCTGGCAAGAAACTGTTGACGTCTGCTGTTCTCCGTGTTAATTTATGCAGGATTATGCTAATTTCCCATAGCTCTTGTAAACCTCTCACACCCAGGAATGCCCCTGAATGCCTGTGAAAAGACATGAGCGCCACGCTATTTCTGTCCTGCTGTATTCCCATCCTCTATTTACCCAACAGGCGAACTCCTCAGGCTCTGCTCATCCTCGAGGGATAAATCTGTAATCTTTGCAAAGTTCAGCAAGATTTACAAGAAAGCTGCTGGTATAAACGCGATCTGAATCCGTAAATAAAAATGATATAACTCTGAGAAGTAGAAAAAACGAAACTTTATTTGAATCCCATGTGACCCCCTATTTGCCACAAACATTGCACAGTATGAAAAAAAACAAATCACATCATTGGGCATCGCATCACATTGACTATACACATGGTCCTATTATACATGAAAATGCTCATTTTTTGGTGATTTATATATATATTTATATATAAAAGAAAAAAAGAAAAGCTGTCTTTGTAAAAAATAGAAAAAACAGCAAATGCAGAAAAAACATCTGTAGTGTTTTGTTTTTCCAGTCCACCTGCCGTCGTTTTCGCTGAGTGATGGGATGAAGGCTCAGTCTAAAAACCTGCTACACTGGTCATCTGAAACATCCCTACGAGGGGAAAAATGACAGTTAAAAAAAAAAAAAAAAAAAACGTTTTCATTTTCTTTTAAAACAACTAAAAGTAAAATTACAAAAAAACAAAAAAAACAAAACTATACTCATGAAAACACTTAAATGTTTACTACAGTAGTGAATAAGTTTGTCATCGATGCCGAGAGCAAAGTATGTTTAAGACACTGAGATGACCTTCCTCTGCCTTTTAGTGTGCAAACAAATCAGGCAGGGCAATCGTGAACCGAGCGCTGAAATGTTAAACCGGAAAATGTGTGTTTATCCGACCTGTCCGAGTCGCCCCGCTTCTACTTCTTGTTCCATTTTCCCAACGTCCACATTCAATATAATGGAAAGACATGAGGACAGGCAGCATTTCTTTTATACCAGTTTTTTGGTCCCTGTGTGCAAATAAAATACACATGTAGATACATACGCACGTATATGAAATGACTAAACAACTTACAGCCAAGGCACCTTGATACAGTTTGTTTTGTTTAGTTTTTTTTTTTCTCTTTTGTTTTTTTAATTAAAAAAAACATCCTCATCATATTGATTGGTATACCAAAAATAGAAATGATCAGGCTTTCATGTGAAATTGTTCTCCTTTGCGTGCGGGCAAGTCACTGAACCGAAAAGTTCTACAAAGAGTCAGTCTCCATTCGCTGTCAGTGTCTCCTTTAGGAAATCAGCTGTTTGGCTTGCAGCTCCATCTCTGCAGCCCGCTTGAGGGCCACGTCCACCAGGAGCTGGAAGCCGCTGAAGTCTTGTGTGAGGTCCGGAGGAGTTGGGGGAGGGGTGTTGAACAGCCCGCTGCGGGGGCTCAGGTTGCCCTCCATGCTCGTGCAGCTCAGGATGGTGGTAGTGGTGGGGAGCAGCTGGCTGCCCGGCCCGTCGTCCCGGCACGTGAGCTGCGCCTGAGCCTGCAACGACTGCAGCAGCTCGGCCGCCTTGTCACAGTTCATTCCTGGCACTGACGGGTGGGAAGCTGTCGGGCTGGCTTGCACCGCCGCCGTGACGGTGGTGTGACAGATGACAGACGGCCGGGTTGGCACGAGGCCCGGAGAGGGAGACGAGGAGGTTGGAGAGGGTGTGGAGGGGGACGCTGCCTTCCTCAGGACGCTGGGCGCTGACGATTCGAAGCTGGAGGGGTGGAGGATGCGCTTGTCGCAGCCGTCCTCTGCGCCTGCAGCCGGACTGCTGTGTTTTGGGGATTGAGAACTGTCAGAGAAGCTGTCGCCGGCTTTGCTCCCCTTCCTCGAAATGGTGAACTGGTTGGGGTCTTTGCCGTCTTTTCGGAGCATTTCGGGGAGAAGTCGCCGCCGAGCATTGATGAACCAGTTGCACACCTGGAGGAGAAAAAAAATACTTATTAGTTGAGTCTCTTGGTACACACATGATCTGCCTATAAGCAGGTTTTTACACAACAGGTTAAATCCCACCTGTAACTTCATCATTTTAACTCTGCAGAAATAACCGAAAAAATAGACCACAGCAAGCTCGACAGTAATTTCCACCACAAAGTTCAGTTTGAACGTCTTAATCCTCCATTTAAAAAAAAGAAAAAAGAAAAAGCTTTCAATGAGAACTAATCTCTTTTGTCAGAGCACTAATCACGGTCATCTCGCCTCTTTCTTACTCCTCCAGGCTAGTCGTAACTGGCTCGGTGAGGCTTGTAGCTCTATGTAAATGACTCTGCATTGTTCCCAGACAGCTGGGATGGAAAGGGGGCTGAAGGGAGGGAAATTCCTGTCCGAGTGTCTCAGCCAAGCTCCGAGCTCTCGGGGAGTGAGTTTTACTCACGTTGTCTCGCTTACTTTTATGCTGCAACGTCAAGCTGCTCTGCATGACCTTCAATTCACTGTTGATGTGTCATGTTTTGTTTGCCATCTCGGCAGGAAATGGCTCAGACAAGCTGGTACTTGTTCCCTCCTGACTTGCATAGCGCTCTGTTTACACTCTTAGTTTTTACAAGCCGGAGAAGCTTAGCCAATCGTATCTTTGCCTGTGTCCATACCTGCAATGTGGAGAGCTGAGTCTGCTTGGAGAGAAGTGCTTTCTCCTGCTCGGATGGGTAAGCGTTGTAACGGTGCTCGTACAGCCAGTCCCTGAGGATCTGGACCGACTCCTTGGGCAGGTTCCCTCGCCGCTTCCTCTTCCCGTTGCTCCCCGAACTGGACGACAGATCCAGAGGGGCGTCCATGCTATCCTCGTCATCCGTCTCGCTGCCTGACAGCATCATCAAACCTGCACAAGACAAGAGAGGAGGAGAGTGCATGAGGACAAAGAAGATCCCTTTTAAAGTCGGATAGACCGCTGCCGCTGTGCCGCAGCCAAAATGTAGGCTGTCTGGGAGGCAGCTGATGTGTCAGAAGCAAGCTGTCAAGTTCAGCCATGTGATTCATATAAGCAGCTAGGGGGGTGTAAGGAGGAGGACTGTGGGGGAGAAGAGGGGTGGGGGGGGGGGACGTCACAAAGGCTGGTCTGATGTTGTGTCAGTTATAAAACCTGCCTTGACAAACACAACGCAGACAGAGCGCAGGAATGATGGCCGTTTTAAGGCAGATTTTATTTTTTGAAGAGAAGCTGAGATCCATTTGCAAAGATTACAGAGCAGGTTTCTGTTTTAGGTTAAAGGGGGTCCCGGGCTTATGAATTGCTGTGAATGTTAATAGTTTTGCCCAGACAAGTGACATTAAACTGCTTTTAAGCCCCACTTTAATCCAATTTGGCATTAGTCATGTGGCCAGAATATATATAAACAGAAGGGATCAGAATATATTTAAACAGAAGGACCCAGGTAGTGCAGAGCATGAGTATTTGGCTCACTTTCTGCTTTCTTTTCTGTATTTTAGCCCTCTATGAAAATGGGGTATTTCATCAAGTTTACACAGATTTCACTTGAAAAGCCAGCAGCGGGACATGAGTAAGAAAGTTCCCAAGTCTGAGCGAACAGGATGAGGTAATTACGTAGACTAGAGAGAGGGGAAGGGGGAGGGGAGACCTGTTGCAAATCTGCGTCTCCAGACTAAACAAAAGAACCCAGGGCTGCGTGTTTCTTTGTATGCGATTCAAAAGTTTTCTCCTTAAACTGTGACTTTACGGTAAACTTGGCCCCTTCTGAAATATTCAGAGTGAACAGAAAATTACCCAAACCCAACGAAGTGGCTTGTTTTGTAAGTTTAAAACAACTTATTAGAGGTTTTCTATTGTGTGTGTGTGCGCTCGCTGCACCACGAGGTCCACGAACAAGGCAACAGCAACTTCCCACAATGAGGTCAGGATGAACATTAGCCTACATTTGGATTTCAATCAAAGTTAAAGCCGCTGGAGGTGTTAGCACTTGTGGTAGACAGTGAAAAGATACAAGTTATCGATGTATTG
Organism: Craterocephalus amniculus; assembly: GCA_036024015.1. Taxonomy (NCBI): domain Eukaryota; kingdom Metazoa; phylum Chordata; class Actinopteri; order Atheriniformes; family Atherinidae; genus Craterocephalus; species Craterocephalus amniculus. Next base: position 16,015 of record JAVQJG010088916.1, on the reverse strand, counting down.
GAGTTTGCACATTGTGAGAATCTAACAAAGTCACGAACTCAGTCGCCAAACTTTAGTTTTTATAATCACTGTCACCTCGTTTCAAAATGTTGCGTAATATGCTGCTCAACTTTAGCTTTTTTCAATAATATCATGGCGAATTCTAGTTTAATTTAGCGTTTTGAATGAGCGATAAAGTTCTGTAAATTACACAGAGACTGGAAAAACAACACAAGTCGATAAAGTCGTGTTATTGACACAAAACTCTCATAAAATATATATAGAGAACCTCAAATGATGGGGGGGGGGGGATACAGCTATATCGACTTTTGACATCGCGCCAGCACATGGCAGAAAAAAAGCCCCCTGTCATGTCTGGGAAGGAAACAATAGACTGCACGGTTTGCATATGAGGGAAATGGCAGAGTTAAACGTTACCTTCACTGACTCTAAGGCCCCCCTTGTGTCTTTTTTTCATTAAATTGTTCTCCAAAACACAACACTTACCCTTTTTCGTCTTCATCTCCGTCTGAAATTCCCCACTAATTCCTCGTCAAGCGCAGAAGAAAATTGTTTTCGTGCCGTGTTTTTTTTCCTTCTTCTTTTCTCCAGATAGCTCCCCGCGTGTATCCGAAAATCCTTATTCATCAAAACTCGTTGCTACTCCTTTTAGTTTTCTCTTATATGATTCTTCTTGTCCGTGTTCGGAGACTTGATTAAAATGGGGGGTTACCTGAGATCTCCGCGTCCCTTCGGCTCTAAGCCCTTTCCTCATTGACTGTGTGTGTGTTTGATCCTGAAACTGGGTGACAGCTATCTTTGACAGCTGCGTGACTCAACGCACAGAGATCCTCCCACCATGGAGAGCAGGGAAGAAAATCTCTGACATCAGCATGGCTTGATCTACTGACATGGTTACGGTTTTGTTAAGCTTTAACTGCTGTGGACTTTGTGTTTAATATAGCTAATGTGTTTAATATGTTATGATTCGCAGGAGGGCGTTGATTTAGGCGGGCAGCGGGAATGACAACAAAAACAAAAGGCTGGTGGGGCACTGCGGACCTCGTGGAACTATAACCACGCTGAAAAAAAATAAATAAATAGGCTAAAAGAACCCCATGAAGATAACATTAATTATAAAAGCACTATACGTCAAGAACTTTGTTTTTGTTGTATTCTGCAACAAGTTTAGTGTTTTGTTTTTTATTTTTTTCTAAATGGCGGGCGAGTGTGTCCAATACAATTCCCTGCAAACAACCATAGTGTTACACAACAGGAGACCCTAGTTGTAACCCATGGTTAAAACATCAAATCTAGAGTTTTAACAGTTTCCGTTTCGGTTTATCCATGTAGAAACATACTGATGATTTTCCCCATGCGCTTACCCCTCTCACTTAGGATATTTAATCTAAAATGTAAACATTAGGCTTTGTAAAGCGCTGTTCTAATTTCTGACCATTCAGAAAGAGGCAGGGGCACATTGACCCAACCTCTCAGCAGTGCAGTAGTCCAAGCTACAAAATACAACAGTACGGCAAGGGTAACGATCAATGGCTTCATTTATATGCAGTGCACAACCTTGCGACAGCTGCCGTTGCCGTCTCTTTGCATGCATTTATTCCAAACAAGTATTGTTGCCTGTTATTGAAACGAAAAGTCGTCTCCTAGCGATTAAAGTTGGTACTGTATTTTAATGCAACCTAACACGAAAAACACGAGGTCCTTTGGCTCCCTCTGGTGTTTATGTTTCGGATGCGCCACAAGGACAAAACATTGGGGTGAAAAGGTGGGCTAGTTGTATCGGAAAATCAGGTTTCAAAATATTTATGTAAAAATAAACCTGATTAAACCACTGAATACATTAGTATACTTTTTTATGTTATTATCCTATCTTTACACAACGTTACTAGAAATTTCTTCACTGAGGTCATCTCTATATTAAGCACCCAGATTCCCAGCAAACTCTGCAAGCTTAGTCAGACAAAGTGTTAAAAATAGACATATGAGCATGTTTAGCATGACAGGCCTATGAGTAAGGAAGTGAGACTGAATCACATTTTCCTGTAAGATTGAGGCCTTTTGCAGTTGTTCTTATTTAACAATCGTTTAATGTTATTGATTTATTTGAGAATTTGTTTTCACTAAATTCAAATTAATAGAATCTTATACGTATACCATGTTAACAAAACATGTACGCCTACTGACTTTTACTTTATATTCCTCAATCATAAAATATTAATTGCTTTGCTATAATAGCATGTTTAAAGATTTAAATAATTTGTAGTCAGCCCTGTTAAGGAATAGTTAGTTAAATGTATGAGTTATTAAACCTGTCATGTTTGATAGACGTCACACGCGCATTGGGACCCTGACACATCCCGGACGTCCACAGTTAAAACCATAGACTGTAAATGAAAGGTGGTCCACAGTTCATGTTAGCAGAACTGCGTAAAGTTACCAAGAGAACACCAAAGAACAGAACCGGGAAAAGGGCCTTTCCTTTCAAAATAATTTTGCCTATTCTGTCTTTTTTTAAATAACAATTAATGCCCTCTTCCTTTTTAAAGTATTTATTTATTTTTACTTTTATTGGAGATATTTAGGGATACTTTACTCTTTAAAAATATATACTGACCTAAATGTATTTGTAGTATGAGGCTGAAAGTTGTCAACAAGATACTGAAGGAGCAGCCTACTTTTACAACTCAAACCGAATCTCATATATCAAAACATCGATATAAGTGATCATTGGTCAAGGAAATGTTATAAACAACCAAAGAAAGTGTAGAAGATCAATAACTTCACCTAGGAAATGCGCATAATAGGCTACCTGCAGTAGCCCCAGCAGTGAATTCTTTCAATCCTTTAAATTAGGCCCTAAATAGCTTATGAAACGTTTTTATGTCATGCATTTTTAGGTTAATTTAAAACTCTGTCAAGGTCATCCTACTTACCCATACTCCGAAAAGGGAGGGAAATACTTATTTTTATTTTAAAAGGGCTTTTTGTATTTTTTAAGTTGCATTTGATGGTAATATTGCGTTTTTTGGTTGATTTAGATGACTCAGGATTCAAATCGAAATTGAGTTGCATTTTGAAGTGTTTAAAACGGATATTACTTTGGTAGAAGTTTTTTTCAGGGTATGTTGGACGGGAGGGTCCGGTTACAGTTTGAAGTCTAAAATTAGGGAGGCACCCAAACTGCAAATGACGCAAGAAAGTTAAACTGGACAGTCTTGTCGTCTCTGCGTGTCAATGATAAGGACTCATGGCCATGGAGACGTTCCCTACAACTTTGCCTTTGTTGATCACATGGAGGGTATTTTTAGCTGCTGTTGTCATCTCTTCGTAACGGCCCGGCTGCGGCGTTCAATATAAAGGACTGTTTCAAAATGCAGCTGTATAACAGTGTGCTGACACACTACCCGAGGTCGTCTCGCAAAGTTACAATAACTTTGTCATCCGCGTCCGGGCGCTTGAACGGGACGGCGCAAACTTCCCCCGAGACAACCAGACAAGGATTTACACAACTTGACACAAGTTCTGCGACCAGCGGTGGTGATCCGGGGACAGAGACTGCGTCTTCCGCAAACATGCCTGCCTTTTCGTGTTACGAAGCTTCACCCATGAGACCAGTTTACTTCACATCCACCGCTGAGATATTAATCCGCAGACCGGACGGAGTAGAGAGGTCTCTACCTGTTAACGTCATCCGTGAGCCCAAAACCAAAACACCCTCTCCAAGGTTACATAACGGCGAAGATACTGTCTCCAGTGACTGCGACTCTGATATGATGGTGGACTTGATTGATCATCTGAGGAATGAGGCTGATGAAGTTTTCCCTGACTGTCCAGAAATGACTGGAAACCGTGTTTTTAAGTGGGAGAGCATCAATGGACCCGTAACAGACCAACTCCAGGGAATGGTGGGACATTCATGTGAAGATGATGGAGCTTCTCTGACTGTTGCCCCCTGTAAAACTAATGGATGGGCCTCACTACATGAAGAGAATCAGGCTCTCCAAGGGGCAGCACAGCATCAAGAATTCAAAAAGGAGGATTTTAGTGATATGACCTGTGTCCAAGCTTCTCCGGCGTCAGATGAGAGACGGGCCTTTGAGCTCAGTGTTCTGCAGGAGTCCCCACTGCAGAGATGCCAAGAAAAAAGAGGCATGAACGACAAAGTCACCCGGTACCTGGCTGAAGTGGAGAAGCAGAACAAGTACCTCCAGGAGAGGCGCAAGTACAGGTACCACATCATTCCTGATGGCAACTGTTTGTACAGAGCCATCTGCAAAGCCACGTACGGGGATCAGGCTAGACACGGGGAGCTGCGGGAGCAGACAGTCCACCACATCGCTGACCACTTGGATGAATTCAACCCCATCATCGAAGGAGACGTGGGCGAGTTCCTGATCAATGCAGCACAGGACGGTGCCTGGGCTGGTTACCCCGAGCTTCTTGCCATGAGCCAAATGCTGAATGTCAACATTCACCTTACAACTGGGGGGAGCTTGGAAAGTCCCACTGTCTCAACCATGGTGCACTATCTCGGGGAGGAGGATGCCTCCAAACCGGCTATCTGGCTGAGTTGGCTCAGCAACGGTCACTATGATGTCATCTTGGACAGGTGTCTCCCTAACCCGGAGTATGAGGACTGGTGTCGACACTCACAGATGCAACGGAAACGAGATGAAGAACTGGCAAAGTCAATGGCAGCCTCTTTGTCAAAGATGTACATAGAACAAAATGGTTCTATGTGAAAGAGATGAGGTTTGACAGTGGCTGTTTTTTGTTAGAGATAAATGCAGAAAACTATTTCTGCTTGGTGTCCCTGTGCTTTAAATTATTATTATTTTTTTTATAAGATCTATCAAGAGTGAAGAGAAGTGCAGTGCACATTCTTTTTAATGTACCAGAACTTGCATATTAGCATTTCAAAGGATGTGAGTCAGATTTTCTTGATGGCTTGGGGTTATGCTGGCATGAGTGACATAGATTGTCTCTGTGAGTGCTTTTGGAGCGTATACAGTATTTATTTACCTTTTGTTTTTTGACAGACAAGTGAGTTTTCTGGTGCAAAATATTTTTGAATGCAGAGAAGCCTGGTTTACCCCTTGCCTAGCTACATTGTGTGATGTCTGTATTGCTTACTCTCTTTTGCACAAAAGTCCTATCAGACTAGTTTGGAGAGTTTTGATTTGTGTCATGTTCATTTTCAATTATTCCACTTCTTTTAATGTGCTTGACAGAATGTTTTCAAATAATAATAAAAAAAATTAAACTCAAGTTTCAGTGCTTATGCCAGAGTATTAATCTCTTCCCTGCGCTTTCATAAAACCGATCTATCACTGATAAGGTTGGTGTATGTTTTTATGGTTTTAAGACTGGACACGACTTTATTGAAATGGATCTTTTAAATTGCATCATGACAGGTCAGATAAAGTGTTGCACCATGAAGTTATGTCCTACAGTTAAAAAATGCATTCAGTAACTACAGCCTTTCCAACAAACCAGGCTGCAGGAACTACAGCCATAGTACCCAGCCATAATTCTGCTTTATAATCCCCATCTTAAACACATCATAGAGAAGTATATTTTTTAAACTGGGAACAATTTCAATGTTTATTTTTTCTTTCATGTTTTTTCCCTTTTTCTTGAAAAGCGTGTTTTCATGGTGTCATTTCCACTGGTTTTAATGAAAGTGACAAATAAAAAGTTGTCTTTGTAGGACCTTGTAAACAAATCAATACCCAGTGTGCATGTTTCCTGGGGAGCTACCTTGTTAAATACATTTACCCAATGTTACAAATGCATAGTTGACGATAAAGAGTCATTTGTAGTTGACTTGTTTTCTGATTTACTTGCTTCTCACAGAGGAACTGAATCCGCTCTGACTTTAAAGTGTATGTTTCATGTGCGAAGTAGGGATTTGTACTGCAACAGAAACAGAATGCATTAGTATAGATTTAAGCTCTCAAAATAGGATGCAAACACATATGAAACCAAGAACTAATAGAAACTCAAATGACACATTTTGGTCTAATCTTGGCCACTTTTAACTCAGTTACAGTGTTGTGTATTAGCCAAGATGTCATTGAAGGCCTACTCATAGATGCAAATATGTTTAAGTCGTCAAAGGCTCTTAATTTATTGCCTGATCTTCATAGGAACAAGTCTTTCAAAGTCATAAAATGCCGATACTTTGTCACCATGTTTTAAAAAATTTGTATTATAAACGGGACAGAAAATGAACCAGAATGCAGAAAACCAAAGCAAACCCCCACTCATATAATTTTTACGATCGTTTTCAAGCTTTATATTAATTTGCCAGAACTCTTGACAGACTCATATGGTTCATATTTTTCCACTAGGTGTCGCTGTAGGTCCCAGCATGTTCCCCCAAAGTTACTGTAGCGTTTAAAGGGGGGATTTATACCTCCTTTTCTAACTGCATAGCCTGTACCGTAGGGTTTTCGTGCGTGCTGCCTAGAGGTAGCGTTCTGCACAATGGTGAGAAAAAACCCAGAAAAACGTGATTAACACTGAATGATGGTAGGAAAGGCGAAATTGTGTTTTTGAAAGTTTAGGAGAAATTATAAGCCTACACCCTTTTTTATATATAGCTTTTTTATATAGCTTTAAACACTGTCCGCTTCTTTTGGCAAATTATCAATGTATGCTCTAACAGGAGGAGATTTTAAGACGACATCAGTATTTGTGCGGCTTCCTCATTATTATAACAATATTTATCTTTTTTTCCATGAAAGCTTTACAGTGATGACGTAACGCTGCAGTCGGAGACACTGGGCAGAAAAGTTTTATCTCTCTCTTTTTTATACGACAGAGCTCTCCTTACTCTGTGTGTCGTACATACCACAAACTAGCAAAGAGCCAAGAGGGCAGGTGAGAGTGGACTGAGCGGGATGCTTCACCGCAGTAGCTACTGGCACGCAGTCAGCGCTGACGGACCTTATTCCCTCCGGTGTTTAGTGTAGTGCGTCTGAAAGGATTCCCACGCGCCAAACGGACGGTGACGCGGCCCCCCTCCGTAGCAGCTCAGCCTCGCGCACTGAAGTTACCGGATACTTTGAAACAAGCAGGAGAAGAGCGGCAGAGAGGAGGTTTAGACCAGCGGAGGAGAATTCGGACATGTCGGGACACCGGGTGCAGTTCGCGGACCCTCCTTCCAGTGACCACAAAGGAAGTCCAAAATGTCACAGTAAGGAATATTTCCGTGGCGCTTTTACTCATATTGGCTCCATCTTAATTTAACATGAAACGAATGGCTAAAAAGGTCGTCCTTCAGATGAAAAAAAGTAATGACGTCCTAAGTTGCTCGAACGTATTTAGCATTCTGTCAGTTATTTAGGGCACATTTGTTTTTTTTGGAGCCAAAGTCTCCCATGCAACTCATGGGGTCGTCTGTTCCTCAGAGATGGGAAACTATATTAGACCTCTTTTCTTGCTAAAAACAAACACACACAGCCCTATAGTATGTTGGTTTTCTTAATTAAACATGAATTGTTTTTCTATCTTAAAAAGCAGTGTTCATTAGCCACTTGTCATTACACGCATATTTTCCTGAATACTTAATGCATGACTGGTGCGTTGACCCCCCCCCCCCCCCCTCACCTGTGAGGGAAACAGGGTGTGATACCATTTGCTTCTCACTAATACATTTATATGAAGTGGCAGTTGCCCTTTACATGTTGTTGCTAACTTTTTCCTTCCCCCAACCCCCCTCAGTGAGTGCCGGAGTTTTCTTGTTTTGTCTGAAGTAAGGTGAAGCTGACCTTGAGGTGGATTCGGTGATTGCATGAATCGGGGGTTGCTGCACTTCTTTAATTGCCATAGAAGATTAGAGGTTGTTAGGAGATGTGGCTCCGCTCACATGCGTGGTGTAACCGTGTCAGCTGTGCTTGCATCCTCTGCTGTGTGCTGCAGTGCATCCATCACAAGACACAGAGAAACTGAGCTGGTCTCTATGGTGACAGCTTGAGTGACAGGACACATGAACAAGGACACAATGGAAATGCTGCAAACCCATCTTGAGGTGCAACTTTATCGCTGGCATTTGTTCTACGACAGCACACATATTTTTAGAATTAAGGACGGTGGCTTTTCTGAGTATTGGCTTACTTTTTTTCCCCTCCTCATTTCTTCAGTTTTTTCTTCTCTTTTTGGGGCACCATTTCTGACATGCATGCGCTGCAAGGGGGAGAAGTGCTGATGTTGCATGCAGGTTAGGCTCAGATTGTATGCAGGGCATGTGGGGTTGATGTGTGGAAGGGCACGACAGCAGCTTCAGCAGCAAACTGCACTTTCTGACTCAGCCATTCCGCCTTTCCTGCTGCTCAGGAGCAGGTGACAAGGCGGTTCAAGTTTCAGTCTCTTTTTGTCATCCTGATGCGCACACTCATCCAACATACAGTCACATGAATAATCTCAGAACCATTCTTACTACATGATCCAGCTGGGTGACTTATCATCCTGGCTTGCTCTCCAGGATAGATTGCCATGCTTTGCTACTCATTTACTCATTGTATTACATTTACTCAACCTCAAGTACCTGCATAGTAACAAAGCAGGGGCTTATCCATTGCTCCATCATTTTTTCCAGTTTCTTTGGTACATAATGACCTTTGTGCCGCATAGAGGAAAACAAAACAGCAAATATGAGTTTGTCTTCTCATTGTGCTGGCATTCAGGGAGCACTTTGGTTTGTTGCTTCACAGTTTCAGTGAGTCAAAATAGAATCTACTCAATGCTTTGACATGACTGAAGATACCCTGTTGTTGCTGTGGTATTTCCATTGTGGATTTAATATGTGTGTAACAATGGGTAGCACTGCGTCAAAGTTCTCTAAGTTATGTTTCATATTGTTAAGGTTTGTGTTTTAGTCCCTCTTCTGTTTGTTTTGCTTCTGAGACTATTGTTCATGAGACATTTTTAAATGAAAAGGTGAACAAATATTGAAGTCTATAGAATTAAAGCATAGACAAACAGCCTGTGTAATAGAATCACTTTTTTATATCTGACTATTCAGTTACTTACAGTATCAATCAAAGATGCCAGACTTATTCTCAGAATTGTAATGATGAAGTGTTGGTGTGGATTTAAAGTAAAGGCCAAGTATTTTGCTTGTAATTATTTTGGTTGTTTACAGAAATTGCGCTAAACCATCGCTATGTCATTAGAGCTCGTTTTCCCCAAGTGTGAAGCAAATTGGAGAGGTTAAATAGAAAACACACAAAGGCAAGTTTCCATTCATTTGTTTGGAACAGATAAGTTAGACTAATTACTGCCCTCAGAATGGTGATAGAGTAATTGTAATAATAATGTGCTCAGTAATTCAGAACGAAACCTCCAAAAAGGAGAATTGAAAAAAACCTAATTTAAAGCTTTAAAGCAAAATGATCAAGTTTTTCCATGTCGTCACTTGTGAGTGAACCAGCAGCTATGTCAATTTATTTTTTATTTTTTGATAATCAGTTATTGGTTTTCTATAGGTACCAAATTGTTTTAGTCACACCTTTTTCAGGGTTCCAGTGCTGGTCTCCACTGATGCTATTTTGTGGGTTTTGAAGAAAGATTTTTGGAAAATAATGGACTCATTACTTCACAGTATATGGATTTGGGCATTTATCTTTTTTAGCTGACGCTAAATGGACTCCTTGCCCACATTTGTTACTCCAACATTAAAAAGATGATCACTTGGAATCACACCAAATGCGATGGCCACTTTGTTTGCAAAAAGTGTGTTTTCTGTCTCAGCAGCAGTTTTTAACTGGCAGCGATTGAGTTGTAGGCCTTTGATTGTGGATGTATGCCAGTACATACATCCACATCTGGGCTCCAAAGCCACTGGAACATGGAGCATGTGTCTCCAGAATGAGAATAACGCAAGAACAAGAAAAAACTTGAAATAATAATGATAGTAATTATACATTTTAATTAAAAAACGCCTTTCAAAACACCCAAGGACACTGTACGGAGAAAACATAAAAATAATTACAACAGTTAAAAACAATAAGTGAAATAACAGAATAGAACAGAGGACAACATATGATGTGAGTGTGTTACTGTGTGGAATAGGACTGTATGAACAGATGAGCTTTGAAATGATGACACAACAGTAAACGCTAATGATTCCTTAATGACATTCAGCATATTTTGTTTTTTGCTTACTGCATCTGTGGGGCTTGTGAGAAAAAAATGTATAGCATGTTGTATCAACTTGGATTTTGGATGAGACAGTTGCTGGCATTATCCAAGCTTGTATCCCTTGCTTCACTGGCACATGCTGTGGGTGATTTGTCATTGTTTCTCAGCAGGAATGTCAATTTACAAGTAAAAAAAACCCTTAGACTCCAAATACTTTAGTTATGTTTGTGAATTGCAACTTATTACATACGGTAAGGATAATATGTCCAGTGTAAATGATCAGATTTGGCTCGAATGTGTTGATGATTATATAAATGTAGCTAGCAGTTAAGAAAAAAGCTCCAATTGTGGTTATGCATAATTATGTGGTGAAAAAAATGGTTTGGGGCCCCAAATGTACGCAAGATAATGATGTAAAATTTACCTGGTACCAAAACTAAGTTTATTAGGGGGGAGCTGAATGGCAGCATGTATTGAAAAATGCCACTGTATGGTAACCTGTACCTGCGTTCAACAGACAACTCGATCGGCACTTGATTAAACTCAGCCGCAACTTTACTGTTCATCTCCATCACCAAAGTGAGGGCTTGAGTCACACTTTCCGAGCAAACAAGGCACTGCAGCCGATTGTCACCACAGATGCTGGCAATATAGCTGCAGATGTTCTCAACTTTACTGATGGTATGCGGTTAACTCTGACGGCATCATATACATTCATGTATCTGTTTCGTTAAGATTCTAATGGTACTACGATTGCCATTTGATGTTTTTCGTGATTGTCCTTGTGTGAATAAAACCAGTGATATGTGTTTCATTACATCCTGGGACAGCTGCAGTCTGAACCATGGTGTCCCATCTCAGGATTCCAGCATTATATACAGATCATGTCAACAGCTTGAAGACAAAGATAAGCAGCCTTGATGGGAAGGCTGCTTCCAACTGTCTGCTAACAATTGTTATGAAAGGAGAGAGAAGAGGCCTTCAACATCCTAATCATTTATTTTTTAGATCTTCGCCTGCTAAAGACATTCACGTGAATTAGAAGGTTGGACATGTACATGAGCAAACCAAATATCTTCTCTTATCTTTCTTTGACTACTTCAGCATACATTTTAACTTAATAGTAGATCTCTCTTACAAAATAATGATGGAATATTTTTAATAACCAACCAATAAAGATTCAGTCATATTGATTAGCGACCACGCTATACGACCGACTGCCTCTTCTTAATTTCTTATTTGGATTATTTCTTGCTTTGCTCTTGTTGGACTACTTTGTCTTAGCCACTTATCAGCGACGCTTTGTCACGACGTGCAGGACACAGAGTAAGTACCCTTGGACCCTGTGATAGCTTGGGGAATATAGTGAATGCTGTGTTGGAATCATAAACACAGACTGTGCTCCTTCACCAACTCAAGAATGCAGATGGCGCCTGTTCTACAGATATAGATGCCAGCAGCTTATAATTCTCTTCGAAAACAAATCAAATTAACATGAGGGAGCTTTAATTTTCTCAGATGTGTTTTCTATAGATAGTTCAGCCCCTTTTATGAATGTAATTTTTTTGTGAGCTGCTGTTAACTTGGGCCAGGTGTGAAATTCCTAAGTCTGGTAGGCTGATTGCATTTGATGGCCATTTGAGATGATCCTTCTGGAAATAGCCAAGCCCCCGAGATGATGTTCCACAGCTGTTTTCACAGTGGATTGAAAGCATGTCCTTGAAGGGCTCTTAAGTTCCATTTGAATGCAAAACAAAGATTTAAGGGTGGCGCTGTGGCCTTATCTGTTCAAAAGTAATTTGATGTTATTTTTCCTGCATTAACTGTCAGACTCACAGTTCACAAAAAATAAAATAAAATAAAAAGTAGCAAAGACACAATTGGGTTAGACAGACTTATTTAGGCTTCTATACATATTTATTCTCTGTTTGTGTTTTATTTATAAATAATTTTAACATATTTGGAGTCTTTACTATACTTAAAATGCCATTTATGAAATAAATGATGTAAATGTCAATAGGCAATTTTAGAAAGGTCTAATATAATGAAAGCACATAATTTATTTAATATGTTATTCTATCTGATCTCTTGTATTTTCACATTTTCTTCATTTTTACTGACCTTTTCATATAGTTTCTGTGATATTCTATTTAGCTTAAATGTTGCAGTCCCAACAAAGTGAAAACACTCTGTTTCTCTTTGGCCTTTTCACTTAATAAAAAACATTGAAAAACCAAAACACACACCAAAAAATGACAAAAAGAAAGGAAACATTATTTATTGCTTCCTGACTTGTAACATTTTGTCCCATCAAGTGTGAGGAATGAGAGTCAGCATAAAGGTCATGCTTGAAGTTAAAGAGAGACGCTCATTTTAAAGAGAGAAAAAAAAGGATGACAGATCACATTGGTGCATGAGAGGGCTTGATGTAGAGATGATCTTGTGCTGGAAATATTCCCGGCTGAGTCACCATCTCTGTCTCGCAGAGTTTTTGTGTATCCTGAAACTTTGCCTGTCTGAACTATCCGTCTTCTCTTGATTTCTCAGTGTCTCAGGCAGTGAGATGACAGTCCTTTATGAAGAGGAAGCAGATGCTTTTCGTCTTTTTCCCCCCCCTTAAATTCTGAGTTTTTCTAAATGATTTGATCTCACGAGTTCCTTTCTGAATATGACATGATGAAGTATGCAATCCTCCAAAGAGGCACCAGATAATGAGTGTAAAATTTAGGCGTGAATATGCTAGATGAACATTCGCAACCGGCTACACGTAAACCCCTCACAACTGCTCTTCTGTTGCATCTGGATCTGAGAAGTAAACAAACACGTCCGTGTTGTTGATTGTCATCTTGAAGGATCTAAAGGCTGAAAACACACAGATGGGAGTTTACCTTTGAAATGATGACACCCAAAGGTTGCCTCGGCTCTCCACATGGTTATCATTTATCCACCACAGGAAGTGCTGTCGAAATATCTGCTCATGTTTATTAGTGATTAGAGATAGTCTGCCTTGGTGTTGGGACACAGGGTGCAATAACATTCTTTGCATGCTCTCTAGACCACTAATGATCCAGGATAGCTGTTCTGTTTTTTTTTCTTAGGGAGCTGCAGGAACACAAAAAATGATTCACACATATGAGTGAGAAGCCAAATAGCCTTTCCTTTGATGTTTAGGTTATGTTCAAAAGAAAATATCTCAAAGGTAAGAAGGGATAAAATGAAGCAGGGTTCATGTGAGTTTGGCTGTGCACTGATGCTCAGTGTAAAGCGTATGTGTTTGTGTGACTTTATCTGATAATTGAGCTTGTTTAAGGCTTTTCTCTGCACTCCATGCTGATGGCATCAAGTCTTTGACTCACCAACAGGGGTTTTTAAAGATAACAAATCACTTAAAGTTCTAAGTCACGCCACAAAGGTGAATTTGGACAAACACAGGCCTTCAGTTGTATAAAGTCGGTATTTTAATCAATAGATCACAGAAAACAAAGCAATTTATTAAGATGAAACTGTATTTGGTTAAAAACATGTCTCAAGTTCAGAGAAGTCCATTGTAGTATCCCTTCTTCTAAGTTAGAAGAAGGGATACTAGAGAAAGAGAGAGAAAGAGAGAGAGAGAGGCAACACACACAAACGGAAATCTAAATGGCTAAATAACATATATAATAATTCACATAAGTGAAATTACATAGTGACAGTTTTTAAAATTGCATTAACAACATCAGGATGGAGAGAAAAAGTATCCTCTGATCAGTCTCATCAGAGCATCACAGAAGCCAATGAATAATTAAAACATGAAATGATCTGTCTAGAAAAATATGACCGAGGTACAAGTAAAAAGTAGTCATATGAATTCTGTAGCCTAATTACTCCAGTAAAAGTATCTATGTACTTAATGACAAAACTACTCAGGTGCTGAATACTTTCTCAGTAGCATCAGATTTGTTGTTCATTTAAGCTTAAATAAATATTAATAAAAATGAAAACATGAAGGTATCCACCACATTAAATACAGTACTCTTAAATAACTGTCTCCTGGCTGTCATGTTTTTTATTTATTTATTTAATTTTTTTATTAAAAAAACCTCCAAGACATGACATATTGGAATATAAAGGGCTGCTTAATATTCCTTGGAATATCTGCCCACCGCCTGTGCACTTTCCTGGCTAGCTAGCTACAGTAGCTACCTAACATAACCAGAACAAAGTGAACCAAAGTCTTGATGACAAAATAATGTAATTTATGATATATTGAACATGCAAACCTACCTTTGTCTTGCTGTGTTTTTTCCTGTTCTAGCTTTCCAGGTTTTTTTTCCCCCTTCCAGAGGGATAATTTCTTTTTTGCGACATGCCGACTTCTCTTCATGTCCGTGTTGCCATGTCAGTAAAAAGGAGAGGCAGAGCGGGGGAGGTGGGAGGAGCTGAGGACGTAAGAAGGCCGTCTGCAGATCGTGTCCCATCATGCACTGCAACCATTTAAGAGACTTTCTCAAAAAGAAAGCAACTAATCACGAATGAATTTTGCAGTTTCACTTCCAAATACTACTTTTCGTAATATTCTGCATAAATTGTAGGGATTTCACAATTTTGAGTGGTATATCAAAAATTGCCATGTATTCACACCGTCACACAAATGTGTACATGAACTCTATAAGAGATAGAAGTTTCTGACGCATAATTGCTGACAGCGTAAACACATAATTGGCCATGGGTTAGGTATGCAATGAATGAGACATCACGTTTCGTCGTTAGTTGTAAATTTGGTTGGTCAAACGGCGCTCGGGGCGGGGCCCCCTAGTGGCGTGGGGGCCCTAAGCGACCGCTTAGTTCGCTTATGCCTCGGGCCGGCTCTGCCACCGCTCCCACCTCAGTCACATGGTGTGTCCTTGGGCAAGACACCTTACCCTCATTGCCTCTAGTAATGGCACTGCTGGTAAAACTCAATTGTAAGTTGCTTTGGATAAAAGTGTCAGCTAAATGACTGTAATGTAATGGAAACAGCTGGTCTACTGGGATTTTTAAACTCAACAATCTCAAGGGTTTATAATAAATGAAAATATCCAGTGAGGGTCATTTGCTCTTTTGAGGAGAGTTTGCCAACTGTTTGGAGCCACCCCCTCTGGCTCCAACTCAGCTCGGGGCTTGAACCGGCAACTTTCTTGCTGTGAGGCTGCAGCGGTAACCACTATACCACCTTGCAGCCCATGTTACGTTAAATGTATCTAATTTACAGGAGTGGAAAGTAACGAATTACATTACTCGTGCTACTATAATTGAGTAGCTTTTTTGTGTACGTTTTAAAAAGTGTAATTTTACTTTTACTTAAAGGAGAACTTCGGTATTTTTCAACCTATATCTATGTTGTAGTATATGATCATTTACTCACCCAGACAGTTGTGGCGCAACTCGAACTCCATCAGAAAATATTTATGTGAACACGCGATCAGCATAAATCTATATAACGGGAGCGATCAGGCAATCTGTGCTCGTCCACTAAATAAAGCATTATCTGCCACAAAACGCCTTGGTTTTACCAATGTGTTGTTAGCAAATGCTAGTCGGATCCCTCCGTGACCTGTATGCAGCATGTACCTCCTTTGTTGTTGTTATTCCGGGGTCCTTTCAAGCCTTTTTGTGCTGACCTGCAAGTACCTGCAAAAGCGATTACGTCACTACCATACAGCAATGCAAAAGGGTGAATTCACTCATAGATCACTCCGTACTGTAGGACAGTTCGCTATTTGCTAAGATAATAGCAACATGGTCCATGTTGGTGTATTTACAAGTTGTAAAAATAGATTGTAGCCAACCGTTTTGCAGTACGAAGTGAATTCGCCCTTTTTCCATGGCGTATGGTAGTGACGTAATCGCT
>JAVQJG010088915.1:0-16650 GCA_036024015.1 Craterocephalus amniculus | reverse complement strand
CGTGATGATATCAAAATAAGTTATCGAAGTCACATAGCCTAAACAGAAACACAAAATTAAGACCGCTATTGAGGCTGCTAGCTTAATGCTAACTTAAAATGGGAAATCCCATAGACGTGCTAAATAATTAGCTTCGAGTCTACGTCATTCCAAACAAGAATTATAATGGGCAAACATGAGTTTCCCTGTTTCAGTAAAACATAATTCCGTACATCTAAATACTTACAGGCATGCATTTTCTGTGTTCCTATAAAAACCTAAGATTGATTCAAAGTAACAATCTTTTCTTCATCTTCTTCTATCTTTAACACAACACTTAGGCAGCTGTAGTACGTTTGTGACTCACTAGCGCCTTCTACCGGAGTGGCAGAAATACTGCACATCAAGAGCGGCAGCACACCGATTAGTCACAACGGTTTTCATTATTTGGAGAAAAAAATACCGAGGACATGACCTCGGTGTCCTCAATGGTAGTTACGGGCCTGGCCATGAGGGGTGGACTGGGACAAAATTCAGCCCTGGCATTTTCTGTCCAGACCAGCCCACTACATTATCAGGGGGCACTACACACATGTCCAAATTCTCGCAGTATTTCCTCTCATGCATACCACAAAGAAAAGTCATATTCCTCAATACCAGTTAAAGGAATACTACGCCCTCAGAATGATGTGCCTTCATTTTGTACTCACCCTCATGCTGATTAACACTCTGGAACTCTTTCTTGACGTTCATCATGTAGCCGGAGATATCGGGATTTTTTCGTTTTTGAGGAAATTCCCATAAAGTGATGTTGAACGGCGCCCGGTCAAAAAAGTCCACAAAAACTTGGCAATATTCCTCCATACTGCTCTTCCAATGTAATCAAAGGGTTCTCAGTGGGCAACGTCCATAATTTACTCGAAACTACTTCATTTAGTATATATTTTTTAGCATAAACCAGAGCATGTTTTAGTTCCTGGATGACGTCACCAAAGTATGGTGGCCATGGTAGACCAAACCATACGGGAGTGCTTACAGCCCCTATCTCTGTAAGCACTCCCGTGTGGTTTGGTGTACCGTGGCCACCGTTTGAGGATTTACATGGTGTTACATGGTGCTACGTAGGTTAGCTGGTGAAGTTTGTCTAGCGGCCGTGTCTTGTCCTCATAAAAAGACCGTGTGCCCGTCGTTGGAGAACCATGGCTGCTACAGTGGGATCCGTGCCGCCTTTTGACAGTAGATTACAATCCTGGGAAGAATACTGTGAGATTTTGAATTATTTCTTCGTGGCATATGGCGTCGTTGACGGGGAAAAGAAACGGGCTGTGCTACTGAGTATCGTGGGTGCCCAAACCTATGCACTGATAAGGAACCTGCTCAGTGCGGACAAGCCGTGAGACCCTACCTACGACCAATTGGTTGGTTTGTTGAAAAATCATTTTCATCCAAAACCAAGTGAGATTTTAATTTAATACCAGAAACAGGAGGTCAGAGGAAACTGTTGGTGATTATGTTGCAGAGCTAAGGAAGCTCGCTCAAGACTGTAATTTTGGAGATACACTGACTGTGATGTTGAGAGATCGTTTGGTCTGCGGAATCAATGATGACAGAATGCAGCGCAGATGTGACAATGTACAATATGCGTGATGAGCTGGTGATACCAAGGGAAGAACCAATCAGAAAAGAGCTAAGAGTAATTGGACAAAATGTGACATATGAAGTAGATACTGGCTGTGGTTACACCATCATGTCAAAACTGACATTTGAAAAGCTTTTTGATGACAGAAGCAAGCCCAGGCTAGTTAGATGTCGGCTCAAACTGAGGACATATGGTGGCCACAGGGTGCTAGTGTTGGGAGCTGCCAAGGTTAAAGTGGAACACAGAGACAGGTCAAAGATGTTTGCAGTTGTAGTGGTCAAAGGTTTAGGAACCAGCCTGCTGGGTCGTGGTTGGATTAAAGCCCTCAAACTAGACTGGCAACCTGTGCATAAAGTAGTAGAAGATGTCTTGGAGGAGTTGCTGAGAAAACATGAAACAGTGTTTAAAGGAGGAGCTAGGGAAGCTGAAAGGTTTCACAGCAAAGATGCTAGTGATGCAAAACCCTGCTTCTATAAGACACGATCTGTCCTGTTTGCAATGAAAAAGAAAGTAAAACAAGAACTGGAAAGACTAATGAAAGAGGAAATCATTGAGGCAGTGAAATTCTCTGATTGGGCAGCACCCATTGCACCAGTACTAAAACCAGATTCCAGCACCTGGATTTTTGGAGACTAAAAGTTAACTGTGAACAAAGTGTCACCCATTGAGCAATATCCGATTCCAAGGATGGAGGACATGATTGCATGCTTGTCAGGAGCAGAGAAACACACAAAGTTATACATTAGTCATGCATATCAGCAGATCGTACTGGATGAAGAATCCCGGAAGTACGTCACAGTGAACACACACAAAGGACAGTTCACATACACCCGGTTACAGTTTGGTGTAAGTTCCAGTCCCGCTTTTTTTCAGCGGACTATGGAGAATGTGCTGCAAAGAATCACCAATGTCGCAGTGTATCTGGATGACATCATTCTGACTGGTAAAGATGGCAAAGATCACCTCCAGATACTGGACCAAGTGCTGCAGCGACTAGAGGATGCTGGACTGCGCCTAAAAAGGAGCAAGTGTAAGTTTATGGAGAAGGAAGTGACATTTTTAGGACACCGAGTGGACAAGACAGGGTTACATCCGTTACCAGCAAAGGTGAAAGCAGTGCAGGAGGCCCCATGTCCAAACTCAGTAACGGAGCTCAAAGCGTACCTGGGCTTGCTGAACTTCTACAACAAGTTCCTGCCAAATGTGTCCACCCTGTTGGCTCCACTACACAAACTGCTGAGGAAGGATGAACCATGGTGCTGGGGACCTGAACAGGAAAAGGTTTTCCAAAAGTCAAAAGATAGTCATCGTGGATACACATTCAAAATGGCTAGATGTGTACCCAGTGACTTCAGGTACATCTGCAGCCACAATAAGCTGTTTGAGAAACAGTTTCAGTACGCATGGGATTCCTGAAATGGTGGTCTCTGACAATGCCCAGTGTTTTGTTAGTGAACAAACTAAAGAGTTCATGACAAGAAATGGAATAACACATGTCACATCAGCTCCATATCACCCCTACAGATACAGCTTAGCCGATAGAGCAGTGCAGACCTTCAAGGAAATTCTGAAAAAGAGCACCGGAGACTCATTGCAGACAAAGCAGGGCTCTGTTCAGCTACCGCATAACACCACAATCAACAACTGGGAACTCTCCAGCAGAGCTTATGATGGGCAGGAGGTTAAGATGCACTCTGGATCTGATACATCCAGATTTAGAACAGAAAGTTTCAGTAAAACAGGCAAACCAAAGATTGTACCATGACCAACATGCTAAAGAGCACCACTTTATTGTGGGAGATCCTGTTTATACCAGAAACTATGGATGCGGACCAAAATGGATTCCAGGACTGATAAAGGAGATTACAGGACCTGTTTCCTACACCATCCTGTTGGGAAATGGCAAAGTGATCAGGCGACACGTGGATCAACTGTTTAGCCGACTTGAACCAACCCTTACCTGCAGTGACACCTGATGTCACACAGGAAGAGCACATGACATCGTCTACATCAGGTGACTGCATGTCCCAGAAAGCGAGTGCTACAGAGGAGGACCAGCCCACACCATTGGTGTCACAAGACACAGTGAATGGTGCATCTGGTGACGTGGCTCACACAGAGTTGCGCCGTTCTCAAAGAAACAAGAAACCTCCATCACATATAAGAGACTTTGTTCAGTGACAGTGAATGATACAAAAAAAAAAAAAAAAGAAAAAAACAGGAAATATGCTGCGATGGTGAAGTTTATCTTAGTGTGTTCATTTCACTTGGTTGTGTTGTTGCAGTGAGTTAATTTGGGGATTAGCTTAAAATAGTGGGCAAAAAGGTGTAGAGAAAGATATAAAAAAAGTTGTGTGTAATTTTTGCAAATGTGTTGTTTAGTCATAACCTATAGTTTCAGTTTGAGAGGGGAGGAATGTTAGGAAGTGACATGAAGTGGCAGTTCATGCCCAACAGGGGGCAACAGTCTCTTTGGGTACAGAAG
Organism: Craterocephalus amniculus; assembly: GCA_036024015.1. NCBI lineage: Eukaryota > Metazoa > Chordata > Actinopteri > Atheriniformes > Atherinidae > Craterocephalus > Craterocephalus amniculus. The sequence goes on along the minus strand of JAVQJG010088915.1, from coordinate 12,547 downwards.
TGTGTGTGGAGCGCAGAGTAAGAGAATTACAGAGACAAGGCATGAGATGTCCGGTTGTTAAGATTGCGAGTTGGCAACAAAGTAAATCCTCCCAATGAAGAACAGTCTCTCCGCTACTTGTGTGCAGTAAAGATACCACAATGACGTTATTTTAATTTTATTTTCATTATAAAAGTGGTTCATTGATACCCTCCAGGATTTTGATTTTAACAATTCTGCAACTTCACCCGCCCTCTGGCATTTTCCCTCACAAAATCATGACAGTTTTGAGAGCTAAATGTGATAAGTGTTTCTTGAGATCCTCACACTTTATTGTGATATTGTATTAATTGTAATTGTATTACATTGGATAAAAGGCAAGGGAAGACATGGGATTTGATGAAGTGAGGCGGTACAGGATGGGATGTATGGTCTTTAATACTTATTTCATTTGTTTTTACATTTAAACTTAGTGGAACACTTCATTGGATTGGTATGAAAAGTGCTACAGAAATGGCCTGATTCATAAAAAGAACAAGGCCAACACATGATGTACTGAAGTTGTTCTAAGCTCATTCAACACTAAAATATTCAAGCTGAGAAATGCTGTGTAATGAGGCTGTTTTTTTTGACACTCCAAGACAGGGTTTTCTTAAGCAGCCCTGATCATAAAAATAAACAGGACAATGAGGATTCTTGCATGTATTGCAATAAAACTAAAAATAAAAAGGAGACTGCTTTGAGTAATTAGTAAACTAACTTGTGATTTCTGCTGAATGTGCCAGCTTTTCCATGCTTTTTATGGGTTCAATTTGTTCAATTCAGAGCAGGGTCCTGGAGAGACTCAGACTACGTTCATGAAACATTTATCACATTTCTTTATGCTCAGATTTGTTTTTCTCCCATGGCACCGCAGATCAGAAGCCCCACTTCACTGCACCTCAATCAAAGATTTGAAGAACCCTCACCAGTTTATATCCAACTAAGACAGAGCTCTACACATCAAGAACATAATCATTACTAAGCACTACAGGTTGTTTAATGAACTTCTCATCTAAAAGGACTTACAGAAAGTGTTCTGAACACAGCAGCTTTGGAGGAGCCATTTCATCAAGACGCATACGGCGACATTTTATTTTTATATGTCACACCAGAGTGATACATTTGTGTCAACGGTGCCATCACTTTTCATGACTCCCATCAGTCAGAAGCAAGACTGATCATTAGCTCAACACCTGCTGACAAATGAGACACTGGAAAAACAAAACATAACCTGGAGACTTGATATGAAGGAACAGTGCAGACCATTATGTTTCTCTTTTAAATCATATCCAACTGTCACGTTGCTGTGATCGAACTATCCTGTTGCCAAGCCAAATATTTATTTATTACGTGCCCACAAAATCATTCTAAACTCTGTCAAACAATAGGGTGAAATTATGTTTACAATGGAGGGAAATAACTTGTGAAATAAGGGTTTTGAAAATACAGTACGTTAATCTGTGGGTGGGAGATTTGTTCATCCATGCGGTATGTATTTTCTGCAGAATCAGTTTAAATAGATCTCCTGTCGGGGCTTACACTCTCACACAGATCTTTTCAGTCGATCTCTACTGAAAAATCCATCCGTCACACTTCTTTGCAGATGACCGTCAAATCCTCCAGAGGGAAATAAATCCATTACCCTGTCAATGTTAACTCTGTCACCAATAAACAGCTTCAATTTACATTTAAAGAGATGGCCTTTCACTCAGGAAAGGCATGAAGGCTTCCCAGGAAGAGAAGCAAAGGAGAGCCATGGAAAGAGTGAAACTCCACTGAACAGCTGGTAGGGAAATCTCACCAAGCTTTGGTGGTTGTGGTGTTACTACAGGTCAAGATGAGGCACAGAAAGTTCCTTTTTGCTTAAGGTGGTGAGTTATCCAGTGATTTCACAAACATTTACATTTATGGAATAAACAACTTCTTAAATATGGTGAATCACAACAGGATTTTTAAAGACTCATATATTTAATTTTACAGTACAGCTTATATGATACTACTCAGGATCAGATGTCTCTTGGGTAATAACATAGGGACTGTGAAATGAAAAATGTGTGCGCTTGCATCTGTGTGTGTACAAGTTTGTATATTAACGATGGCTACGCTGGGTCACCCCCCATGTCTCCTTAGCTACTCATGTATCTGAAGGCTGATGGATGATGTGTTTAAAGTTCAACATCTGGCCAGAGGGAGGAGCTATGTCAGTATCACTCCCTAGGGGGGAGCAACAAAATAAGTACCGGAGTGCCGGTGGAGACTGGACAGAGAGGCTGCTAAATAAATTAAGGAAATAAAACTGCTAAAGAGAGGGACAAAATTTATGGTCAAAGATCGCAATACAAGATATACAACAAAAGGACTGTGACCAGATCTTACATCAAGGATGAACTAACAGCAGCACAAATGGTACAATGAGGCAGGAATGTACAAAACCATCAGAACACAAGGTGAAAGCCTGTGGATCATTAAAACACTGTGTAACCGGACTAGATTGGAGCCAAAGCCTATTTGTTAATTTCCCTTGAGAATGTGGTGCATCATAATGTGAAAATAAGATTTTCCATTGCTAAATTAGGTCAGAGACAAAGTTCCAAACATGAAATAATAAAAACAGCAATAATAATAATAATCCACACCACTTGAAAAACTTGAGAAAACAATGGTTTGTATTATCTGAACTTTGAATATTTGTAATTTTCATTTATAGATTATTTTTACAAAAATGATCTGAATGTCTTTTGATCTTGAATTGTCAGACAAAATGCATTTCCAGATAAATATGGCAGCATTTGTCGAATCACAGCTCATGTTTTCATGAAGCACATCCATTAAAAAGTACTAGAAATCAGTAAGATCAGAAAGTACAACCAGCCATGTATCCTTTAAGTCTCACTTGTGATCATTTCATGATATCCAGGATATCCTTCCCCCTACTGATGATGTCTCATCTACAGAGGTTTAGAGACATCTTTGGAACCCGATTTATGTTTGGACCGTTTCTTTCCTGTTCAGCTAACAGAACAGAGTTAACTATAATAATAGCTTCATCTAAACCTTCAACTTGAATTTTAGATGCCATCCCAACGCAACTATATAACAAGGAAATTTTTCCCTTAGTTAACACATCTGTTCTGGATTTGATCAACATCTCTAATCGACAGGTTACTGTATGGACCTCAGATTTTTAAGACTGCTGTAATCAAACCTTTAAAAACTGACTCGTCATGCAGGAGTGTTGGCTACTTAAAGACCTACATCCAACCTCACTTTTAAGTCTAAAATTCATAAGAAAATTGTTTTAACTCAACTGTGTGTCCACTTGACCAGAATTAAAATCCGTTTGAAAAATTTCAGTCTGTATTAAGTGCTCATCAAAGCACAGAGACAGCACTGGTGAAAGTTACAAATGATCTTCTGCTGAGAATGTTGGTGCCATGGTTGAGCTACAACATCAGGAGGATCAGACGTTAGCTGAAGGAACACACAACACAGCTTTTGGTTCAGGATCTGGTCATTTCATGCACTGACTACTGCATTTCCTTACTGTCAGCCTGCCTGTATGCTCAGTTAAACCGCTCAAGATGATTCAGAGTGCTGCAGTACGTCTGGTGTTAAACCAACCCAAAAGAACTCATGTCACTCTGCTGCTAATCGTTCTTCACTAGCATCCAGTTTCAGCGTGCATCAAATTCAAAGCTCTGCTTCTGGTTTACAAAACCATAACCAAAACACTCCTTAATCCAGAGCTACACTCTCTCTCGACAGCAACTCTCAGCCTGTGAGAAACACATCGTGCTGCTCTTGCCACAACGTAGCATCAAATCAGTCGCTACTCTTTTCCATTGTTGTCCTTTGTGGTGGAACGGTCCTTTAAACTGTTTGTTCTGTAGTGTCCTAATCTACTTTAAAAGCTAAAGCTAAAGATTCAGCTGTACAAGGAGCATTTCCACTCTTAACTCAGCACTGAACAAGCTGCGTACACTTGCAACCAAATGGTGAGATTGAGTAATGAAATTGTGATCACATAATTAGACAAGGGATGTTTGTAGGGAGAGGAAAGAAAGCGGAACAAACTGAAAATGGATTCCACAGCAGCACCAAAGTCCAACTGGACTCAGCATTTTGACCATCATTTACAGTAATCAAGATGTCCCCTCTTGTTTGATTTCTTGCTTGTGTTGTTCTCACTTTGAGCTGTGAGTCGCTTTGGACCAAAGCATCTACTAAATGACTGTAGAATAAAATAGGACTGAACAGAATCTTGTCATGGCCTCAGATAAAGGACTCCTGTCTTCTTATCTCGTGATGCTTATGCACCACTAATCACAACGATTTATTACAGAGGCTTGAACATGTTATTGAAATTAAAGTAACTGTTTTAGGTTGGTTTAAGTCATATTTATCAGATTTTAGTTTGTTCATAAATGACTATTATGGTTAGTCATGGCGTTCTTCAAGGTTCTGTACGAACTAATACCCTTCATATTGTACATGCTTCTCTTTGGTAACACAATCAGACAGCATGGTATAAATTTCCATTGCTATGCGGACGATACTCAGATCTACTTATCCATGAAGCCTGACGAGATTAACCAGTTAGAATACAAAGAAGTCTTTAAGACATGAAGACTTGGATGAGTCTGAATTTTCTCCTCCTAAACTCAGATAAGACTGAGGTTGTTGTCTTTGAACTTGAAAAACTCCGGATTCAGGACTTGTAGCTATGTAATTAGTCTGGATGGCATTAAATTGCTTCCTGTAAAACAGTGAGGAACCATGGAGTTATTAAATGGAAAAGTCATGGAGTTAGAACCGCCTTCTTCCACCTACGTAATATTGCCAAAATTGGGGACATCCTGTCTCAGAGCGATGCAGAAAAACTAGTCCATTCTTTTGTCACCACAAGATAACACAATTACAATTCCTTATTAATGGACCGTCCCAAATATGCCCTGAAAAGTCTTCAACTGATCCAAAATCCTGCAGCCAGGGTTCTGATGAGAACTAGCTGGAGAGATCATATCTCGCCAGTTCTAGTTTCTCTTCATGGCTCTCTGTTAAATGCAGGATAGAATTAAAATGCTTCCCCTCACATATAAAACCCTCCACAGCCAAGCTCCAATATATATCAGAGATAGTAATAATAATAGTAAATAAAGATAGCCTGTCATAGTTCCATGTATTCCCAGGCACTAGGCTCTAAGACTTGTGGTTCTAAGAGTCTCTGAGAGTCGAATGGAAGGCAGAGCCTTTGGCTATCAGGCCCCTCTCTCATGGAATCAGCTCCTAGTTTGGGAGGCAGACACCCTCTCTACTCTCCAAGAACCATTTTAAGATTTTCCTTTTTGATAAATCCTACAGTTAGAGATGGTTAGCCATCCCTTAGTTATGTTGCCACAGCCAGAGACTGCAGAGGGATATGCCATGATGCACTGGACTTTTCCTTCCCATCTCTCTGCTCCTTATTTTTCATTAACATTAGCAATTCTTATTAATGGTGTTTTGTTTTTGTTTTTTTAAGCACGCACAGTCACTGTAATTTCAGGAAGTTATGTAGATAGCAGGTTGTGTTTCTGTAGAAGAGGTTCTGTAAGAGGGTTTTCCGGACAACACTGAGGTGTTTCATCGACTAGGTTCTCCAAATAACGCAGGAGAAGTCGACTAAAATGGACCATGGGTGGAGGAATAGAAAGTCAAACTTTGACTCACAGTGATATGCAGTTTGCAGCGGTGCTGTATTCAGGGCAGCTAGGAAATCACAACTAACAATCTTCTTACCCAAAAGGGAAACAATCTGTGATTAATTACATTCATGATCACTGTATATGGTTGTGATATATAGTCAGCATTCTACGTATAGTGTAAGGCATTTCTGGAGCATGTCATAGCCTTAGTCTTACACAACTGGCTTTTAGTATGCATGCATATTTTTTATATTTTTTATACTGTAGTATTTATTTATTGACTGCTTTTGTCATTTCATCCTCTCTATAATTTCCTGAGTTCCTTTAATGTCTGGGAAACAACAGATGGTAACACGCCTTAGGCTATAATCCTGCATGTTTACTTTCACATCTTATGAAATGTTCGTTAACTTGCATTGTCTCGTCGTAATAAAATGAATTCATTTAAAAATTTGAAATGATATACTGTAACTAGTCAGGGTCAGCTGCAACATTTAAAGCATAAGGGTAATCCTGTTTGTTCCAATACCAAATCCTGAAACAAAAGCCATTAAATAATGAATATATGATTAGTTTTTTAATGATGCCTGTAAGTAATTATAATATCTAAGAACTGAGCTGTGATCTATCAGACAGAGACCAGGGCTTTAACCAGTATGAAACTGAGCTATAATGATTTTCTTTTCAGCATGTATGTATATTTCTACTTTAAAAGCTTAATATAAATTCTACCAAATAGAAAAAAACAACAAACATATAAGAAAACCCTCAAAACTATAGTATGGTATGAAAAATGTATAGCATAAGGAAATGAACATCGCCTCAATGTATTAAGGAAGGGCAACCATTTGGAAGGGGGTCTAAGCTGTGGACTATTAACTTGAGATAAGACCGAGAAACATATAGACCACATACTGTGTTCATTCATCTGAGCAACGCAAAGGGCCAGATGGTGGCACACTGTATTAACATATTCCCAACCTCAGAAATAAATTAGCTTCCCTGACTTTTACAATTCATTACTAAACCCTCTCTGTCTGTCAACAAACTCTTTCTGCTCCAATGACTTGTTTCATCAAAGAGGCAGAGGGGTTGAGAGCACCAACCCATCATGACAAAAGTAAACACCAGATATTCATACCAAAACAGCTACAACTCCACAAGTATACCATAGTGTTATAGCAGTTTTCCAAGCCACACATGATCTAATTTCTTAAAAAACTTAATTTTACAGGTATGAACGCATGTATTGCATCTTGTTTCTGAAAGAATATAGCCAAAATGGATATGAAAAATGTATAAATGCTGTTCTGAACTACCAGATTTCTCTAGTTCTGTGTCAGTAGATAAACACAAAGAGATACACAACATGCTTTCACAATCACTGCTTCAGTTTTCCAAGACATTTGGAGAGAATTTAAGCTGTAAAAGGAAAAATGTTTATCTGTGACAGTCAAACTTAACTCAGGCAGGAGAAGTAGGAGGACCAATTCCCAGAGCTACTATCCTATCAGAACACAAACAGGATTCCATAAGTTCATCATTCCTCTTTTATTGTTCTGTACAACAACACACCCCTTCTGTTTTACCTCCAGAGGATTTCAGTTCAGAGCTGATAAATATCGAGAGATGACAGACAATGTAGGTGTGTTACAAAGATGGTTGACAGTCAAAGCAGCCTTCTTTGTGACGATGTAATAAAACATGTTGGATACTTGCATGTTGAGATCACTTCTCATCTTATTTTAATGTAGAACAAGGGTTAAAGTCATAAGAGTCAATTATTGCAAAGCTTTCTGGAGCGGGTGGGAGTAATGCAACAGCCACAAGCTATAACTCCGCGCCCTGTTGGGTTGCAACTGGCAGGTTTACAAATCCTGAATTTGTTACACAGTAACCTGAAAGGTTGCCAATGAACTCAAGTCACATGACCCGCCACCCCATTAGCGCTCACTAAAAAAAGTTTCTACACGTCAGTCACCACAATGAAATGAGATGTCACTCTATTTATAGCTTGCGGTGTCCATTGGAACAACAGAAGATGTTTTGGCTTTGGGTGGAGGGTGTGGACTCACAGTTTCCTAAAAAGGTAGCTGCCTGTGAAGTTATGAGTGCCCTTAGCAGATGGATAAACAAGGTGTCTGACTGATGCAGCTTAGAAATGGATGGCTAAGAATGCCAGGCAGCTCCAGTATTCTCAAGAGACGATTAGAGAAGCTTTTCACTTCATGTACATTTATACCAAAGACGAGGAGCCGCTAAAAACAGACAATTCAATAAGTGCATGATAGACAAGATCCTTCTGTTGACAGCTGCACTATCCGTCAGGATAATCTCATCATTACAAATGATATTCAGTGGTTTTGACATCCTCCTCATTTATACATTGTCATTTTTTTTGAAGAGAGGGAAAATCCTCTCCAGTCACACAATCAATTAAGGTAATCACCGGCCAAAACAGTCTCATGGTATGTTTGTATGTTTCTATGCTGCAACAACATGCTGCCAAGGGGTTTCACAAACGAGCTCTCCAATTCTGAACTTAATCACCATCAAGACTCTCCGGGTGTTTATATTATATCAGGAAGTACTTTATCAAGAGTGACAGAAATCATTCACATAAAGCCCAATATTTCACTCCCCAAAACGAGACGTTTAACACCTAATATGAAGTACAACCCAGAGTGATGGGGATATCTGCAGTAACACTGGTACCCAGAGAGTTCTTTATCAACTAGGTTGGTACATGACGTCAAGTTTCATTGTTTCCATGTCATATGAAGACTTACTCAGGATTTCTACTGGGTAATTCAACTTTGTTGTGGACACATAAATGAGGAGTTAATCCTGTTTGTGACCAAATGAATGCTAAATCGTTCTTCTGCTGTACAGTATATAAACATGGGCTAAAATTAGGGTTAAAATTCACTTGTTGAAAATGTAACTTTACAATTTCAGTTCCTTTTAAAACCATTAAGACAGCACAGTCTGCCGTAGCCATGCATTCACAGTGTAGAAATAAGCCTCTTTGTAGACTGGTATACAGACATATACAAGAGCACTAATTAAATGTATAGTGCTTTCATTAATCCACATAAAATAGAATCACTGTCTCACTGCATTTTAATTGTAGCAGATGCTGCAACTAAAAACAGTTGAAAGGGATTACAGGGAGGCTAAATTCACAACACTGAAGGAGCAAATATTTATCATAACATTAAACAGCTATTTAAGGGGGGAGGAAAGGGAGAATCACAAGACTTGAGCACATTCATTTCTGTGCTTCCTTCTGGGAATTTTCATTCTTGCAATGTTCTAGTTGATAATGGGTAAAAGAGGGCTTAGTTTTGGATTGGCTTTGCTTAAACTGAAATGATTTTATGTGAATGTAATTAAATAAACAGGGTGAATAAGACCTGTCCAGCAAAAAAGAATAAATAAATGAAAAGTGTGAGAAAACACTAAATCCCCACTTTTAAAAAAGGTATTACAATGTACTAATGTTTCCTAATCAGAGATAAAGATATCCAGAATAATTAAAAGTTTTGCATGATCAGTAAATGTCAGCAGCACCAATCAAGGTTAATTTCCTGATAATTGAGTAGAAAAAATCACGTTCTTTCAGTAGGGAGTTTGGTAAAGGTTAATCTATTCCCTGATGTTGTGCTGACATTTAAAAACAATACTATTGGTGTATCTCACCCTGCATTTACCATCTCACCCTTGCTCTGCATATCATATAATATCTTCTAATACACTGGCATGTGGAACTGGAGTGCATGGAGATACTAAATGCTAAATGTGTTTAACGCAAAGAAAGCCAGCTGATCCATTTTTCTGTCCTGCCTGTGTTTACCAGCATATCCAATGCTCACTCCTGCTGTGCTTCAAAAAACAGCTCAGTTACGTTGTACTGGTGTGCCATAATAATCTCATGACTATTCATTACATTAGTGACAGTAAAAAGGGAAAAAAAAATCCTCCTCAGACCCCCTCCATCATTTCTTCGAGCCGTGGGGAATACACTGAAGGTTAATTTATTTAAATCTGCCATCCACTCATCTCTATTCCATTAAACTCACTAAGAATCTTTGGTTTGCGGTCTAATCCTCTTTCTCCTGTCACAGGCCCTTGCTCTCTCTGCCATGTAGTTAGTGAACGACTGCATGACTGAAATACGACGCATCCGTTGATGAGGTCATGTTAGCTTACAAACACATGTGCATCGTCCTTTGTGAGCAACGTATAAAAGTTGTACTGAGAGGTACACAAAGTGCTCGTGGGAGGCAATAAAAGTTAAAATGTAGGATTTTCCCAGGAGACATTCTTTTCCACTGTTCTCAATGCCAAATAAAGTCTAAGCTGCGGCCATCTGTTCTATTCTATGAAAGACAGGATACTATGATGCATGCGGGGTTTGGTCATATCAAGCTATCAACAGTTGGGCTGCTGTACTGTGGATATCGTGATTATGTGGGCATTCACTGTATCATTATTACAGCACAGCATTTGTTCTAATTGGCACTCTTATGCCAATGGCTTTGGAAACACTTACTATTCCCTTAAATAGATGCTGAAGCGATTTACTATCTGTCAGAAAACCATCCAGCCTATGTTGATGTGCTTTTTGTGCTCCAGAGACCTGGCTAATGAGACAATCAGTGGCTCCATCGTACTTCAACAACAGCACACAGAGAGCACCGTTTGTGTGTCCGAGTGCTGACATAGACGGCTGGGAATGGCGGCCTTTAACACACACTAGGCTCTGCAAGTTCTCTCCATTACTTGTTGAGTCGAATATAACGGGAAGCTTACTTTAAACCTCAGTTTCTGAAACTTAAAACACATCCACCCACACACACAGCAAGCCAAAACCTCCAGACAGTTAAGGAGCCTCTCTGTTCACATATGCAATCTTTGTCAAAATGAGGAAGTTAAATCAACTAAGATGAATCTATCCAATGCTGATATGTGCAAGTCATTACTCTAAATAAACAAGAAAGGTTCAGGACAGGTAGTGGAAGTTCTGCTTGAGATTTAAATGAAGATCATCCATAAACCTCTGGATTATTTAGCTTTTGTTTTTGAACTCCTCAGTTTGTTTATTTTGCTGAGCTGCCACCCACGTCTTAATTTTCTTTGCATTTTTCCCTTCATTTCCCACCTGTTCTGAAATCTCAGCTGCTCCATAATTAGTTTCAGGCCACCTCTATATTATACTTGTGAGGGAATAGACTGAAACGTACAAGACAAGAGATTTATGATGACCAGCTGCTATTGCCGACACAAGCTTCAAAAAGCTTCGACATGTATTCTATTCTGGTTGTTTGCAAGGGCAGGAACTTTGTTTTTACGTGTCACTTCGTATAAAGTAAACTCAAGACTTAATGCATTGCTTTCTTTGATTATTGTTGATGATAAAAACTAAATGTAAAAGAAAAGACTACAGATAAGACAAGAAAAAGAAGCGGGTAAAGACAGTGGACGGTTATTTAACGTTTCTATGTTGTACCATCCAAATGTTTTTCTTTTTTCAATAATGCTATTGGAATTCACCAACTCTTCACTAATTGCCTTCTCCAATGGTGTTGATGTCTGGAACAGTTCTTAAATTTAATTGATTGTGACAACTGGCAGATAAAAAAAACACATATTAAAGGGGAAAAAAGGGAGATTGGGCGATGCAGCCAGCGGTGCTAGTAAATGAGCATCATTAGGCCAGTGTTCGAAAAAATGTTTTCTTTTTTTCTTACCCCCCCCCACTCATCTGGTGTCATAAATTCCCAGATTTCTTTGCAAACCATATTTAAGACAGATTTTGAAAAGCACACCCACACCTTGCCAGTATGCTTCAGAACATCCCAGAGGCTGTGCTTAGTTGCAAGGAGACTAGATAAGAAGCTTTATTCCCTTGTGTGTCAATTAATGCTTGTAAAAAGTGCTCCTTCGTTGTTTGTTTGTCTTGTTTATACAGCTTCCCATATCTTACTGAAATGAGAAACGAGCGTGACTGGATCCAAATCCAAATGTTACAAACCCCCTAAGTGACAATTCAATTGAGCTCTGTGGAGCTGGAGATGGAACAGCTCGCGTTCAAAAGACAATTCTTTGCCTTTGATGCTATTTTGAGATGAAGCCACCGTGCAGGTCTGGAGAATAACCAGATGGCTACTTGTCATTCTCCAGGAGCCAGAGCTCTGATTTTCCTCACTGTCCTGCCCGACGTTGATCCCGATCTAACACGGGACCACACACTGCCTTCATATAACTGCTGATTCATCTACAAGTACCTACTAGTTACAGCTACTGCTGCGGGAGGTATCTAAAAGAGAACGTTCGGACTTAATATGTGGAATGGAAGTGATCTGAAGTTGCACATTTAAATTTGATTTCACTCGTCACAGCTCCTCTGAATAGATGATGTCGGTGACAACTCTTCTGGCTGTACTCCTCACAATAATTGGCCATGGAAAAAATATTGAGTGCCATCACTGAATCCAAACTTTAACCTAAGATTATCAAGACAAAAGAAGCAAAAATGGAGCTGTTATGGGTAAAACTTAAAAGGTGACCTGTTAATATTAAAGATCATCTAGTAGAAGTGCTTTCTTTTTTTCCTAAAAGTCTGCAAAAATGACTAAACTCAGTAGCAAGACTGTGATCACAAGCGAGGCTTCATTGGCTACAGTTACATGATGGCTTTTAATTCGGAATCAACTATTTCGAATGAAATAATTCAGAATCAAAATATTCTCCTTCAGGTTTACAGGGACATTACAATTCCGAATTAAGGTTTACATTGAAAACATGTTTTCTTAATTCCGCTTTAGATCCGGAGGTTC
>JAVQJG010088884.1:0-11682 GCA_036024015.1 Craterocephalus amniculus | reverse complement strand
GATTGGTTAACGCCCCGCGTCAAGCTGCAAAAGTTCAACATTTCCAACTCCGGCGTCGGACGCGCTTAAAGCGCGTTTCGCGCGTTGAAAGCTCAAACGCCCAAAACGCACAGCGCCTGAAGCGCGAAAAGCTCCAAGACGCGCAGCGCGTAACGCGCTTCAAGCGCCGCAGCCTCCCCCGACGCGCGTCGGCCATTGACTTTGCATGTAAACCTGACGCCCTTGACGCCCAAAAAGCGTTTGGTCTGAACGCAGCGCAACTCTTCCCATTGTTACAATGGCGTTACAGTTACGGACGTTTACTGCGTTACTTTTATAAGATGAAATTCATTTTTGTTTTGGCCGAACCAAACTTAAATAATTGTTGGGACTATATTGCACTGCTGCTGGTGAGGAGGTGGATGGATACGGGTGAAACTGAAGAATAAACTGGAGAAGACGCCGTGTTGTTGTGAGCGGTGGTGCTGGCTGAGAATAAAGCACCATCTCATGTTGGAGCCAGAAGTTGTCTGCAGGAGACGCAGCAGTGTTTCATTGCGATTCTGCTCATTTAAGCCATTTTTAATGCGCAACTTTTTTTTCCCACTTTGATAATGATTGGTGGAAAACATATAGCATCAGGGTAGATGTGGGCAAGTCAGTGAGGAGTAGTCTCCTAAAGATTTTTCTCATTAATTTATTCTACAAAATTCCATTTTTATATATTAATCACATCTTAACCTTTATTCAGGTCATGTTAGTTACTTTAAAAGCCACAGATCTGAACTTTTCTTTTAAAAGGGTAACGGAACAATTACTTTCCTGAGTAATAAGTTATTTTTATGATCCTGTAACTCCATTACTAACGCAGTTACTTTTAAGAAGAAGTAATTATTTACTTTAATTACATTTTTTTTTTAAGCAGCCTGCCCAACACTGGTTATACCGCGGCTATTTTCCCTCTGCTTTCTATCCACCGAAGCCCAACTCTGCCGCTTTAAACGGGCCGCCCTCTTACCTTCATGGACTCTATATAGAGAATGTACTCTCTAAGTACAGGCAGGAAGTCCTGGCTCATGTTGTCACTCAGGTCCTCCAGCGCCCCGCAACACGTCGTCACACAGCCAGCCACGCCCTCCAGGGGGCGCCGCAGCTCGTCTTCCGACCCTGCCCAGCTGGAGTACACAGCACCGTACTCACGCAACTCTGTTACGTACTCTGGTGGAAGGGAAGAGGTAAAAGGGCAAAAATGAGCAAGAAAGAACTTTTTTTTGTTGTGTTTTTTTTTATTACAAACGTTACATTTAGAAATTACACATGGAAAAAGGTTAATGGCTGAGCAGCATGCACTTTAGCACTTTGGTTAGAAACAGCTAAGAGTTCCTGTCTTATCTCTTCCAGCAGGATCACAAGGCTGCCCCCCATTTAGCACGTCAACAACCTGAGCAGATGGTGATGAGGAGCTGTTCGCACGACACATGTTTACTCGTCGCGCATGAGTCGGGCTCGCACTTATGAACCATTCACCTTCAAGGCCCACGGGTCTGCAGACAAACACCCCGCAGGCAATACGGCAGATAAACGCAGTCAAGCTGCTGCAGTAACACCAAGCAGGCAAAAGTCTAAGAAAAAACTGTTATGACATGAAAGCAACACCAGCAAAAATAGCATTAAGTAAAAAATGTTTACTTAATGCTAAAACCGGCTCTATGCAAAAAAAAGTTTGGAGTTTCAAAGATAAACATGTCAATGAAGCCAAATGAGGCTAAAATTCCCCTGCTTGTCATGACAAACTAATGCACATTTCCTTCCTTATCTGTCCCACTTTGCTGTTCTTTCACTGTTCAACGTTTTCTTTCTAAAAAGTAAAGAGCAAAACTGTTAAAATTCCTTTTGTGCTTTTTTATACCGCAAAACAGAAAACAATGTGACCTTCAAAAGCTAGGACATTGGAGGATCTGCTCCAAATCTGAGTTCCATTACACTGCAGAATTATCCGGTTAATAAGTTACAACAAAACTAGGATGAATAATGAGTAAACTCTTGATATTTGGACTTCAGAATCAGATCACAGCTGATTTAATTCCACTTTAAAAACAAATTAGGCCATCTGCTTTTAGCACCCCGAGCTGCACTGTTTTACACTGAGTATCTTTATGTTAATTAATTTATTAATAGAAGTGTTGACCAAAGATGTACACCAAAAAAAAAAACAAAACCTGTATATCTGCCTCTTTGTGGTGTTGGTTAGTTTGACTTAACACAGAGAAGCTCCGACTTATTTTCAGAAAAGCAGTGGCTCTCGGCAGATGAACGGTGAGTATTGTTTCCTTCCTGCAGCACTGGGTCGGCTGACTGCTGAATGCATTCAGTCACATGCTGCACCCAACAATGCCAGCACATCCAAGTTTCACCCTCCGACATTTCTGATCACTCACAACTTTTCATAAAAAGGAACAAATTCCCCTAAATGGGATAAAAAAAAACCATCCTATTGGTACCTGACTGTTCTTTGAGGATCCTCTGAGCGATGCGATCGACGGTTCCCAGTTTCTGGCTGAACGTCTCCAGGTACTCTCCCATGGCGCAGAACTCAGCCGGTCTGGCCCGCAGCTTGTAGCCCCCCGCCACGTGCTTCACCGACTCGCCAACCTTGGTCAGCAGGGCCAGACCCTGACGCTTGTTCAGGTCCTGCAGATGCACGGCGACAACAGAACACACGCTATCAGGAAAAGACACTCACATTTAAATCTATTCTGTCAGGAAATGTGCAGCAGATTGTTCAAGCTGCTACTTTCACAGACATTTTCATATTTTCTTTATGAACTTATGCTCTACTTCCTTTCTACCAGTCTACATATTTTACTATTGCAACAACTTTTCCCTAAAGCAATCAATGAATCTTGTTTTGTGCCTCAGCTCTTCTCAGCCCATCCAACATTACAAATAAGAGGGAAAAAAAAACATAAACAAGTAGAGACTTTGAATGAAAGATTACTGCTGAGCTAAATTGTCTTGATTGCTTCTCCTTTTTGCATTTTAGCATTTTCAATTTTTATTTCTTGCCCCGAATTCATATATCCGAGGCTGTGCTTCCCTTTATGGCTCCCTGTAGCTGATTTATCGGACTCTCCGCCATACCTTGGCAGTGAGGAAACCATTAAGATGCGGGTTAAACGAAAGGACGGGATGGTCGGCGACTCGCTTCAGGAACTTATCCAGAGCTTTCATCCTGGTCTCCACAAACTCCTCTGAGAAACGATCCACCACGCCCTTCATCACGAACTTCTCAGGCAACGGCTGGAGGAGAAAAGAGGAGAGGAGGTAGATGAGCGGGTTCTTGCAGACGGCTACAACACGGTGTGTGTGTGACCTACAGGGATGAGGTGGGTCGGCTGGCTGTCCTCCAACTTAATCCTCAGCCAGTCGAAGTCCTGGTAGCGGCGGCGGACGCAGTACTCCGGCAGGTCAAACTCTATCCGTGTCGTCTGCAAACACAAATAAATGCCTGTAAACAGTGTTATAAAACACAGACGCCATTAACACTCTGCTCATATCGGGCTGTGACATTTGTCTGAACCGACGTAGCACTGTGCACATAGCAACTGTTGTCATGACGCCGCTTAACAGCTACAGGCAGCGTCTCCCCGAATCTGAGCCTTTCATTAAGCAACGGAAAAATGCTCAAACGCTCCCGTCGGGACAAAACGGTGTTCATTGAGGCAGAGTGGGGAGGGTGTGTGTGTGTGTGTGTGCGGTCCCCGTGCTCCGTTTTATCAGCAGGCACATTGGATGAGTGGGAGGCCGGATCCACCTGATGAACATGGGTTATTCTCCAGATGAAGAGGAAAATATGGCATACGCTCTCAGGAACAAGCAGAAAGGACCACGGTCATCATCGCGCATTAGCTCTTTCTTCTACTGCTTGAATTTACAACCATTCATCTTTTAAAATGAAGCCAAGCATATATGTTTCCCAGCTGGGGCTTGACTTTCATGCACAGCTCTCGTATTTCCGGTTGGTCAGGATACAGAAAGGCTTTTTTCAAAAGCATAATAAGAGATCCATTAGTGTTCCAGCTATGGAAAAGCTAAATAAATATGATTTTTTTTCTTAATCACAATATAAGATATATATTGGGATATCATTTTTTTTAGTCAAGTAACAGAGGAGAGGGTTCAAATTTAAAGCCTTGAGTGCTAAATACACTAAGGGTCAGAAGCATATACGTATCCACTAGGGATGGGAATCTTGCAAAAACTTACAATTTAATTCAATTCTGATTCTTGGGGTACTGATTAGATTCTGGATCGATTTAAACCAATCTCAATTCAGATTCAATCCTCTTTTAGTAAGAAAAGGTGCTGATTAACTCTGTTCCTCTATAAGCCAGAAACAGCTCTGAGGAATTGTTTCATTAATTTAAAGAAACAAAGTATTTTGCAAAGTTTAACATCTGTTTGTCACTTAATAGTAGTTAAGCAAATCATTTTTAAGTCTTTTAAGAAATCGATTCTTGAAAATTTTGAAACGATTCAAAATTTTGATAAACAAGAATCTCAATTCTGATGAAAAACGATTTTTCTCAGCACCCCTACGATGCACTAATATATTGGAATGAAATTAAAGTAGACGTGTAGTAAAATAATCTTTTTTAAAAACAACTTTTTAATGACCAGAACAAAATTTTACTCAAAACAAGCTTACTCGATTGAAATGTATTCCCTCATTCTACATCTCATGTGACAAAGACATGTGAAAAAGTAAAGAAGAATGAAATCGGTCTGATAAACAACTTCAATTCAACAATGCCAATTAGCTTCAAATGTCCTGTACTTTGTTGGGATCAGCTGATGCTTTGTTTCTGTTCTCGGTCATGCTGACTGGTTGTGCGGCTTTAGAACAAAGTTGCTTGAATGAGGCTGTTCAAAAGATGTGCAATGAAATGTCTTAAGTTAGTTAGCTTCAGCGAACTTTACTTTATTCATCATGAAACTGGAAAAACACAAAACGTATCGGTGGCGAAGGGGAAGGATGTGTTTGCCACTTTAAAGCAAGAAGGGATTGTTCAAGGTAAAAAATGATAAATCTCATTCAGATGAAGACAGTTGACAAATTTTTTTAAATAGTCGAATTTTCATTGAAGCATTGCTGTTCTTCAGCTGATTTCAAGTTTAAAAAAAAGTTGTATATTTGACAGGCAGGTGGGATAAAACATGCAGGAAAACCAGGACAATCCAAACCAGCATGCGCTGCTTTACCTTGGTGGAGACTCTGTAGGTGATGTATGTCTCCATGGTGGAGACGTGCTTCTTTGGGTCGTCAACGGTGACGAAAAGGTCGCATGGCTCTCTGCAGGCAAAGGGGTCCATAGCCTCTGCGTCCAGGTTGTCATCCAGCTGCAGCCTGCTGAGCAGAAGCGACGGGGCGGGGCTCGGCGCCTCGACCGGCGTGCCGTTGGTCAGCCCCACTTCCTGTGGGAACACGTGACAAGCCAGGAGGATGAGGTATTTATTTACACGCTGCCACCGGAAACAAAAAGCTGAGGGGACGTTTTGACCACAAAGCAGATGAAGTCGGTTTTCCCCGTCAATGAAGCTTTTGTTAAAGCTTAATGTTGGGCCGGCAGAGAGAAACAGAGGCCCTGTGGAGCATCGTGGACCAGTCCGAAGAACCTTCAACTTTTTTGGTGCTTTCTAAAGCAACAAATCAAGCACCCACAACAAGGTTGCGTTCAAAGGACAGTAACAGTAAAGTTTATTCACTTGTAGATGTGAATGTTCAACCTTAATCTCCTTTTATTTTAAATAGACGTGTGCAAATTTCCAGTTTAGTCAGCATAAAACAAAACGCTGTCCCTCGGTCTGTTCTTTCTTAGGCCATCACTCACAAGCACACGCACCGTTTCTCCAAACCACTTAAACTCTTTGCTGTGCACACAGAAAGAAACCACACACACACACACACTAATGCTGATACAAGCATTCTGTTTCACACTGTGGTGCTAACCTGCTCTGGTAATCAAGGTTCAGATAACTGCTTTGCATTGTATCATTACATCACTTTGAATGAAGAACCAGGCCAGCAAAACAGCTGTGCAATGTAGAGAGGAGGAGGAAATAGTATTATTTACAATGGATATGATTAAAATTTGAATCCATACGCTTGTTTTCATCCATAAAAGGAGGATAAAACTGTAAATATAGTGATGACCTGAAACAGTTTGGTTGTTTGAAAGTTTTAACAGAATTCTTACTCAGTTTAAATTAGTCTCACACAGTTACAGCAGCAGCTCATTGTGATTCAGCAGAAAATCTGACAAATAAATCAGGATGAAATTGTATTAGAGAGTGTTGACATATTGTTTGGGTGGGATCAGGACCATGGCCTTGGTCCCTCTGTTATTATATATTTGGAGAAAAAAGATGAGGACAGCAGAACCACACAAAGCATATTAACCCTGGCAGATGCATTACTGAATCCCCCCACACTGATAATAATTAACTACAGTGCCACAAATTATGGCTACAGCAGTTAAACAAGGGATGATAAAAGCCATGTGATATGCTTGAATGGTTCTGTTTGTTTATCCAGCACCCTAACTTTTATGAGGATTTAAATCTGCGTGCTAGTCAGTTTAATGCAAAGAAAGGAAAGAAAAACCCGCATACATGCAAATTGCAAACTTTTCTGACCCTGCACCTTTACGTTTTTGTAAATTAGCCAGATCATTTCCAACACTCTTGCTGGTGTTGACTTGTAATAACATGCTAGTCCATTCAACTATAAAAAGGTATCTAATAAATACTTCAAACTCAGGTGCTTCAAGACAGATATGCACAGTGGCACTCAAATGTAAACAATATAAACAAACAAAATGGTGACTTCCATGGGCGCTACACTGCTTGCTTGATGGATTTAGCCAATAAAAACTGGTCCCCGGCTAAAGACAGGTCAGTAAACCGAGTTTTGTTGGGTTATGCGTCCTTTCTACACGCCGTGTTTGGTCCCAAACCAACAAAAAGGTCTCAGTGAAACCCAAGCGCACCGTACCTTGTCCTCCCCTACGCTGATGGTGACATCTGGCGCCGGAGACAGCGGCTCCTCGGTGGCGGACAGCGGGTGGAGGATCTCTGTGATGGGCTTTTGCCCCGAGCTGGCCAGGCCTCTCGGAGCGCCGACACTCATCCCTGCGGGAGGCCGGAGAATGCGGGCACTTGTTACAAATAGCTGCCCTGTTTTTTTTCGTAGCGGAAAATGTTAGCAAAAACAGAGAGCTCTCTTTTTCCCTCTCTCCAATGTTAAGGTCTACCCAGTTATGCTGTTACATCCGCTGGTTGAGCTACTGTCAGCTGACCAGTATGCGCAGTTCCGGAAGTTAATGTTGAAGAGCCCGGATGTAAACACGTATGTCACATGACTAGAACCGACGAATCATAATGTAAAGATCATCTGATGAGAAGATGTGTGAGTGGTGCCTGAAATGACCGCTCTGCTTAACTTTCACTGTTTAGTTTAGTAGTACTGTCTTATAGTGCAATCAACATTTGAGCAAAAATGTTCAATATGAAAACAATTAAAAATAGAAAGGAATCAGACATTTTTAAATGAAAATCAGATTTACTGCTTAAATGATTTGGAAATACTCGCTACCAATGAGAAATTATTTTCAATGCCAGCTAAAAGAACACGATGTAATGGGAAATGTATATTTTGTAGACAACATATTTTGTATATTTTTTTATCACCTCTTTTGTCTTCATATAGTATGTGTTTACTCTACATGTTAAGCAGAGCAATATTCTCGTCAAATGCTGACTTTTTGAGTACCGGAAGTGACAGAGTGAGACCTCTTCCATTTTGCTCCCTTCTGGAAACCCGGCACAACATGTCATTAAGCTAAAAGCGACCAGCCACACGTCCAACACCGACACGTCTATAGTTTATCTCACATTCAGCTTATGTGATAGTGGTGTCCATGTGTAAATGCTGATCACTTTATTGCCTTCAACTTTAACGAACAAGTGAGAAGTACTTGTATCTTTCATCGTTGTCACCCTGATGTTACAACATCAGCAGCGAAGGAAACGCAAACACATTGTTTAAACTATAAATGTTATCCGTTTTGTTCTTTGTTATTTCAACTTGACTCTTCCCGATTTCACTTACATGGCAACTAATCCTCCAGGACAAGGTAATTGGTTGTATATACGGACATCCTTTTTGTCATCTTCGGTCTAATTCTGCTACTTTTAACAGGGGCGGAGCTTCTGACTGTGAATCCCTTGGCATGGTCCCCCCTGACCTGCGTTACTTCGTGAAATATGAATATATTATCTGTTTTTGGTATCTGCTCCCCTAATAATTTTGCCCAGTATTAGATTAATCCAGATGTATGTTTATAGATGACATGCTGTCCTCCCCCTGACTGTCTGTATCTTTGACATATTGATATTATTGTATTCAGCTTTCCCAAACAAGGCTCGGGTGGCAATCCTGGCTGAGCTGGAGAAGGAAAGGAGACGGCTAATACAAACCCAGTCCATGAACACCCCTGGAGCCAGGTAAGGAAAGCTTATCATATGGAAAGCAGTAGTTATGATTTTTCCCTTACATTCTTCCATTGTTTATTTAAGTGAAAAATGTTAGAAAAAACATTGATGGAATGGCTAAAAATGAAGGGAGATTCCTTTTGTGGCCAAACTTCAAACGTAATTTGCAACAATCCATGTTATATCTGAGGTGTGGATCGACACAAGTTCCAAAGTTCCATGTTCTGATCAATCAGGTCTTGCTGAGACGGATAACTACTTGTCTAAAATAATGACTGACTAATACACCCAAACTTGTACTTGTTGACCCGATGGGGCCCCAGTCCTGCCCAGTCTGATGTAATTAAACGGAAAGGTGTGACATATTGAAGATATAAAGGTCTCTCCTGGCTGAGACTTCTTCCTCTCATCCTGTAGCATCTCTCTGTCCAGACCAAGTGTAAAGGACTTTCGAGACAACGCAGAGCAGCAGCACATCGCTGCTCAGCAGAAAGCTGCTTTACAGGTAAGATGCAAAAGTGCAACATTTTGCAGAACTATTTGGTTTTCAAACAGGTAGAATAATGCCAGCTGTTATCTATTGTCCTCTCTTTCAGCATGCACACGCACACTCATCGGGCTTCTTCATCACTCAAGACTCCTCATTCGGGAACCTCATCCTTCCGGTCATTCCACGTCTGGACCCTGAGTCGTGAACTGCCCCGCTTTGAAACTTTCAAATGAGAAAGGTCCACGTTCGGTGTTTGATTCATGTTTGGTGAACATCATGTTAAACTGCCAGAGGATGCAAATGCTGCAGAAGCTGTCCTTCTATGCTGCCTATCTACGCATTGATAATACCGTCTGGTGCACATGCTGTGATGTAGTTGGGATTCCTTTGCATATCTGGATAATAAAGTAGTGTCATGCAAGTGATTTTCAGTTTATAGTTTTTCTTCCTTTTGTCCCGATGAATGTCCCGATCAGCATTTTAGGCCTTCGATCTTTTAACCTCACATCTGATCTGATTTCAACTCCTGATCCAATATTTTACCTTTAGTATTGAAATTTATGAAGCTGAAATGTATTTTTACCATGCTACTCAACTTTATATAAGATTATTTCATTAATAAGAATCACTATTTTTGTTGTAAATTCCATGAAATTAAAATCTTACAGAAAACAGTCCTATTCTCAAATTATTGAGATGGGCTGGTTGTCAAGAGCAATAAATTCAACCAAGCTTTATGTGATCTTCTTTGCCCTCTTGTTTTCACTTGAGTATTTGTCTCTCATAAAGTCCAGCATTTGTTGCTTTGCCCTAGCAACCTTTCCATACAAAACTCTTCATATGCAGTGTCAGATGACGAATCAAGTGGCCCCGCGGCTATCTCCTCTTGAAATTGCCGTGTTGCAGACATTGCAAGTTGCTCTGTCTTCCCTCTCGAGAGAAAAATATTTCCACACTTCTGACATGCTTGGTTGGCCTCATTACCTTCAAACGTAACCAGGAGGTATTTTACGGCAGTGGCTGTAAAGATTGACACAACTCATCTACTAACATAGCCGATCTCTGATCACTAGAAAATAGGAAAAGATCGGACCGATCCGATAT
This sequence comes from Craterocephalus amniculus, assembly GCA_036024015.1. NCBI lineage: Eukaryota > Metazoa > Chordata > Actinopteri > Atheriniformes > Atherinidae > Craterocephalus > Craterocephalus amniculus. The sequence goes on along the minus strand of JAVQJG010088884.1, from coordinate 1,556 downwards.
CAAGATTGGGACATCCCTACGTGGTCTGAAAAACCACAATGAATTGTTTCGTACTACTGCTGTAGAAATTCGGAGGAACCCCAGACTGCAGCACTGTTCATCAGGTCTGGCAACAAATTTCCATAGAAAGTCTCAGTTAATTTTCGATATTTCATAACTACAAAAGCAGGGATATGTCAGAGTGGAAGCAAGTCTTTAATTCTACAGATTTGGTCATAATATATGTTAATGGAGCTACGTTATGAGATCAGATATTGAAATCTGAAATCACTTTCTTTTTACTGTAACAAAGTTCTGTATTTGAGTTTGTCATTTTTTAATACAAAAGTATACAGAGGTTGTTCCAGCCTCTGATTCTTTCCCCAGGAGTCCTTTGACTATAAGAAACTTTGACTTTAATATAACAGACAACACACTTTCTTTCATGATTTTGATCTTGGCCTTGTTGTCATGAGGCCAAGATCATGTTTTTATTATAACATGTTTTCAATTGATGGGTTAGTTTGATCTCACATTGGCAAATACATGGAGAATTTCATATCAGTATGGTAAATATACAGTCATTTGAAGTGAGGAAGCATTAATCAAGTGCACTTGATGAATAGATCAGCAAGAATGAGCACCTCTACTGGAACATTCACTTGCATGTTCGCACAGTGCCGAAAAGGGAAAAAATTTTTTGGAAAGATTATATCCAAACAATTTGGAGTCCATCATTCTACAATCAGAAAGATCAATCATAATAGCAAAACATTCCCCGAAGTATGGAAGTGTATGTGCACCTTTAAGTGTAATTTGCAATTCAATTGGCAAAGTGGCAATTGAATATTTAAAATGGCAATTTATTTGTTAAAATGGCAATTCAATGTTTAATTTTGACCTGTAATTTGAAAATTTATTTTGCAATTGACAATTTAATATACAAAGTGGCAATATAATATTCAATATAGTTTTGAACATCGTAATGACAAACAAGAATTAAAATTGAATGATCAAATGTCATATTGTCATGGCATATTTGCACCTTTATTCAATAAGATTTTTATTTGTCGAAATGTATTGAGGTATTTGTGCACTTTTAATGTTAAAATGGCAATGTAATTGTTAAAATGTCAATTCAGTATTTAAAATGGCAATTTAAATGGCAATCCAATTTTTAAAATGGCAATCAAATTGTTAAAATGACAATCCAGTATTTAGAATGGTAATCTAATTGTTAAAATGGCAATCTAATTGTAAAAATCGCAATCCAGAATTTAAAATGGCAAATTAAAGTGGCAATTCAATATTAAAATGGCAATTTAATTGGTAAAATGGCAATTTAATGTCTAAAATGGTAATCCAATGTTTAAAATGGCAATTTAAATGGCAATCCAATATTTAAAATGGCAATCTAATTGTTAAAATGGCAATTCAATGTTTAAAATGGCAATCCAGGATTTATAATGGCATTTTAAAATGGAAATTCAACATTTAAAATGGCAATGTAATTGGTAAAATGGCAATTCAATATTCAGAACTGCAATTTAATTGTTTAAATGGCAAGTCAATATTTA
>JAVQJG010088863.1:0-23822 GCA_036024015.1 Craterocephalus amniculus | reverse complement strand
AAAAGCAAACTCTCTGAAAATATGCAACAATGTACCTTTTTATTCATTATTAAATTTTGTGCTTTTAACCCAGTTCACTGCTTGAACATTTTTATGGTTACCCAGCACTATAATATAGGAACAAGTCCTAACCAATAGAAAAAAATTCTAGGAACACTGCTGATGAAGAGCTCTTCTGTCCATCAACACAAACTGAACCAGTTCATGTTTTGTCCTCGTGTAGTTCTGCATGTTTGACTTAATAACCCTCGACCACCCTGTAATTTTCTCTGGCCACCCCTGAAAAAAATTTCTGCGGGCATCCCTGGCTTTATATCGTTTCATATCGATCGGAGGATCCTAGATCAAATTGAATCGAAATCGTATCGTGACTGAATTTGAGATATCGGCAAACATCGAATCGCTGTGTCACTGTATCGATATAATATCGTATCGTGATCAAACCAGTGATTCCCACCCCTAGTTAGCCGGGGCTTAAACATCTGTGAAATTGCCTGTAATTGAAAGTATTTAGGAGGTACATTATGCCAAACAGCAACAAAGGTATGAAAATGTGCAAATAATTTTGTTATGCAACATAATTTCATATATCTAAAATTAAGTTTTGATCTTTTTCATATTATCCAATAGATTGATGCAGACATTATAAATGGGCCTGAATTGGAACACAAAAGACAAAGAACAACTTTTCTTTTATCCAGTTGACCGACTAACAACTCAAGTTGTGACGAACCAGATTAAATCCATGTTAGTCTTTCCTTAAAACATCTCCATCCCTGTGCAGAAAACCTGCAGCAACTCACCTCTACATTGAGCGTGTAGTCGGAGCCGTCCGGCAGGGCGATCTTACACTGCATGATCTTCACTTTTTTCACTCCTCTCAAAGGAGACCTGGACAGACGACTGGTGGATGATCTGTGGGACACCTGGTCGTGCTCCTCCTGCTCCTGACACAGAAAACACTGGTCACTTTACAGTTATCAGAACAGTGAATCAGGCGTTATATGACCACACTTTGGCAAAGTAAAATTGTTCAAGGCTGTTGTTCATGTCGATTAAGAAATTAATGCTTGCGGACCGAAACGGTTCAAAGATGAAAGGAAAAAACACTTCCCTTATTTTCTTGTGTGAATCTCCCCATTTGCCCTTAAAACCACTTAAACTAGATGTCTTTCAGAAAGCTCACAGTTGTGTCACATTCCTAAAACTAAAAATAGAGACTAAATGCAATAGAGTCCCACTGAGAAGAGCTCGAGGTTACAGCCATTTTGTCTTAAATAGAGAAAATCCAATTTTCTACTTCACTGAAAACAAAGCTCCTCCTGACTGACTTTGGTCTGCAGAAGAAGCCCTGTAGCTTTGAGATTTGTTCATTTTTACCCTAAAAAGTGAAGTGGATTTAATGTTATATGCCTTGTTCCTTCCTTGTCCTGCTCCTCAGGTGATATTCACCATCCTTCTCCCACAGTGGGCCAGTTGCCCCAGTGGACTCCATCATAGTCCACCTGACCATCCAAGAAAACTATAGTTACTTTTACAGAGCAAAGAAGTTAAATTCAATGTGTAATTCAAGTTTGTTGAAATTACAACTTCCAATGGATCTAATTCACACATTTATTGGTGAGTCATGACTTTAGATGTTGGAAATCACAGCTCTGAAACTGTGACCTGCATATTTGTGCTCTGCTGGAGAGTGTCTCTGACAGGAATGATTTGTTAATGTTGTGTCACAGCGCTGCGATTTCTCAAAGTCTTGTTTCTGCCAATTCACACAGGTCTGACAACAGCGGAGCCTCGTCCATCAATATGTTTCGTGGATTTTAAAGTACATGGGTTTGGATCAGCTTCATTAGCACCACAATGTCTGCCGTGCAACAGCAAACTGCTTGATCGGGTAAATTCCTTTTTATCCACAACTTTGCTTCATGACAAAAAACCTGCAGAGCTTATCACATGTGTTTCTTAATTTCCAGGTGCAGCTGAGCCTAAGAGAAATTTGATGCCAATTAGCAAATGCTAGCATGTTAATATGCTTTAATAGGTACATTAGAATCCAATTTGAAGTGCTGCTGAGCCTTCATGCAAACTAAAATACATCTGCAGAAACAAAAAAGCTGGAAACAACTCAGTGAGGACATCGATACAATGAGAATCAGGGATTCCCAGTTGGAACTAATCTAGTGGAGGCGGACTGCTGCAACAGTTGGAAAAGATGAAAAGCTGGGCAAAAACTGTGGAAATGCTGTGATCAGTTTTTAACTCTGGAACATCTGAACAGAGATGTGCTTGTGTAAAGGGTCATGGCGCTGCGCTGAAATTGCAATTTGAGCATGTAAAGACCTATAAGTCAAGTACAACCACAGCTTAAAGAGGAAATATAAGATCTTGGAATATCCTTCAACAGCCTTGCATGATAGTATATCAAACTGTATGAGCTCCATTTTATCACAAGAACATAAAACAGGAAACAAACATCTATTGTTTTCACTAAACCACCAAAATCTGACAAATCATTGGGACCCCACGACATTCAAACAAGAATGAGCTTGTAAATGATCCTGTGCATCTAAAACGAAAACATTTCATTTACTTAATCATTATTTTGCCACATTAAGCTGCTTGGTACATAATGAATCCATCTATCACCTCATCCTGCTTCTGCTGCTCCCTTATTATGATTCACATGCGTGCTCATGCTCTTTTTCCTCTTTTCATCAACCCCCGTTTCTGCACACAATTTGTCGACATCATGATAAAATCCTGCTGGGTCAGAGGGCTGTGAACAGACTTAAAGCAGTTACCATAACGTGAGGTGAATCATTAGGCGGCAAAATGACTCTGCTTCTGTCAGCAGCTCTGTGTCAGGCTGAAGCAACTTTGATTTTTTTATTTTTTTTTACTTCTCAATGCTTGTTTCACATGAATGACAGATACCCGAAACTTTAAAGATTAATCCAGTGTCACACACAGATACAGCCATCATTGACACGCCTGCCATGTCATGTAAAAGAAAATGTAACAGCTCAAAGCTAATCCTATTTATAGCTGTCTGAGACCCTTCAGTTAACACCAGCCATCCCTCCAACTTCATTCAGCTTGTTTTCTTGTTTCTCACCATCAACAAAAAATGTGGACTCACAAAAAAATAAAAAGCACATCTGAAAGCTGCTGCTGTCTGATGAACAGTACTGATTTGAGCCGAGAAGCCGAACACAGAACACATCTGTGAACAACAGCTGGCAAAAGTGTTTCCTCTCTATGAGTAAATGAGAGAATAAGCAGGAATCTGCCCGACACTGTCCCTGTGTTGTTTGGAGGAACTGGAAATTCAATCTCCACATCAATGGAGATGGGAAGCCTAGAAGGCTGTTTGGGCCAGAACCTGTAGACAAGCACTTAGTGTTAGATAACATCAGGAGCTACCTGGGCTTCCTTAGAGATAAAATAAACATGTTGAAGGCTCCTTTAGACATGAAAATAAAGTGTAGCTGTTGTAAAACATTAACCTCCGTTTTCTTCTGTTGTTTCTTCAGCTGTTTATGTACTACAGTTACTCCAATATGAAGCATAACAATTTTGTTTTTAACCCCATATGAAGTCTTCACATTTCAGGCTCAGATTTCCTTAACTGACGTCAGAAATGCTCAGCCACAGGGAGCGGTGGGGTTTTCACATCAACCAGCTACTTCAGCATCTCTTTACTCATAATTCTGTACAAAGCTGCAACGGCCAGCTCAACCAGAGCTGGACATGAAAACATCTGCACTTTAAGGAAGGTCTTTCCATCCCTTTTTGTCTCCTCATTCCAAAATGCACTATGACTGAACTACCAAGTTTATCTCCAGACAAAATGGATCCAGTAGAGGATCAATCAAGGCAACTGTGGTCATGTCAACTCCACTTTCAGCCACAAAGACATTCAGAGAGAAGAATGGTGTGGGATGTTTGGATCCACGCAGGGATGAAGGATAGATGACATTTCATGGATCCCACACTCTCAGGTCCATTTCTTGGGAAAGTGACACGGGGTTGATGTGCTCATGGTGAGACTGACCTGTTCTTTCCTGGCCGGGGTGCTGTGTCCGACGGCGGCTGGAAGCTGCTCCGGCTGGTTGTGAGGTGCGGCGGGCTCGGCTGCTGCCTTAGCTTTCCCCCTCTCAGTCTCCTTGTTTTCCTGTGGCTGCTTGGCCTCCGAGTCTGCGCCCGATTCAGTTGTCATGGTAAATCACACTGGAATGCAGGAAAAAGAAGAGCTGGATGAGTCAGCTGACGCGGTATGAATTAATGCAGCATTGCCTTTCAGGCCGGGGGGGTTAAGCTTCCATTTAATGCAAAAGCTGGGATGTGGATATTGTTTGACAGCAGAGTGAAAACTAATGTGAGCGGTAGCTGCTTTGGTGCTCTCAAGAAAATCTGTTTAAAAATCTCAGTTATGTCAACGGCTGAAGATGGGAAATGTTTAGGCTACAAGTACTGCGACATCCACAAATTTTACCACATATATATATATAAACGCAGGCATTTCAACATATCCGGGGAGGGTGGGTTAAAAATATCTTCTTTTAAAAAAGTATGGAAGTCCAAGTTTCACACCCTAAACTTATTAATTTCACAGGGTTTGCAAAAATATAGAGTATAAAACGTTTTTTATTGAAAAATGACGAAGCAGCTAACCAGTTCTTAAGATGTTTGCCAATTACTTTCATGACTATAAATTAAATAAAATTAATTTCTTGTTGCTGTTGCGCTCTTAGCCTTTACATCAATTCAGGTCAGCTCAATTAAAAATGTCCATCTCCGAAGCAATTCGCTCATTAATTCATTCATCAGTTGAGATTAATTGGTTGATTGGGGGGGAACTAAAGGACAAAATGTAATAAATGATTGCTCATTTAAAAGTAATTAATCAAATAAAAATGTCAAATATTGGCTGTGACTCCAATGTTGGTCATTAAAAGAAAGAGGAAGATGATGAAAGTTCTGATCGCAATGAGATTTAACATTTGATCTAAGAAAAACATCAAGCCTTGATATGAATTCTCTTTTCGTTTTCATAGATCTTTAACAGTGAAGCTACTTGAACATTAAATACAGTTTGATATGACGGATCCAGTGGTAATGGGAGGACAAGACAAACGAGAGCATTTGACTTTTAAACCCATCTTCCATGGGAAACAACTTTTGGACTCTAATAGATGAGTTCTTGACAACAAGACCAGAGGGTGGCAGGCCGGAGCCGAGCTGAGAAAAGGAGGTGAGCCTTGTTGGAGTAAACTTATGTAGCTATACAGCTTTACTTGCACTACACAGGTCAAGATGAACACACTTTCTCTGTCACTTTGACTTTAGCTGAATTAAACAAGCCACATTAAAACAGGATATTTGTAGATTTGCAACACTAGACAAAGTAGGATTTTTTTTAAACATGCCACTTAAACAAGCCTGTCACTATTAATAAATCATGTAATTTAAGTTATCATGATTCTGGTTGCTTCGTTGTCCTTATTCACCCAGCTGTTCAAAAACAGCTGGTAGAAACTGACAAAAATGTCAGCGCTCTAGCCATTATTTACATCTCTAGGAATCTGGGGTATAACATCTTCGCTGACCAATTGCATGGTTTTAATGTTTTCGGTTCAGACTGCCAACAGCTGTCAAATTGCATCATTTAAAAAAGAAAAAAAGGCTTCCCATAATGTAAATCAAGTCTTTTTCCAATCAAGCCCAAACCACTTCAAGTGACCATGAAATCTGCCGTGATTCCCGTTCTCTTATTCACAAAGGAATGACTAAAAAACACCAACGAAGAACTGGCTAGGCTCCAAAAAGAGGAAGTTCTGCATCAGAAAAAATTACAAAATTTAAGTAACTAAATGACTTCACGAAATTATTCAATATTTAGTGCCAAGTTCAATTTCATTTCATTTTGTGCACTCGTGTAAAAGCTTTCTTCTAAAAGGAATGTAACATGCCCCAGATGAATATCCCAGCTCCACATATCTTTTCAGTATTGTGGCATGTTCTAAGTAGTACATGATGAAAAGTATATTAACATTATATATACACATAGAAACTCAATATTGCACGGCCTGATTCAGGGTTTAGCTATGAGATTACATCAAAACAGATATGTTCTTGGTTTTAACATGACAAATTAAAAAAGACTAAAAGATCCTTTCTTAGGACACCAGCTCCTCTTCCAGTCTTTGGAGAGTATTTACATACAAGAATCCAAAGTATCTGAACAGCACCACTACATGTTTTTCATAGCATGACCTTCTTCTCCCTTGAATAGCAACTCATCCACGACAGATGCTGTCGGGAGCTAAAAGTAGCTAATGAGAGAAAATATCTACTGGCTCGTTTCCAAAAAGATGACAGATAGGACAAGTCTAACTCCGGCCCCCCGTGCGAGCTGTACCCACAGGCTTGGATTTTGGGATGTATTTTGGAGGGCGTGTGTGTGGTTGGGGCTGCACACTGGATCTCTACTGGGGTTTGTAGTACAGATGCCTGTCATTCTGCTGCTGGCCCGTTTCTCTTTCAGCTCTATTAATAGGACGTGTTTACCGCGAGTGGGAGGGTCTCCGCTTCCAGCCATGGCTGGGGGATCGCAGCCTCTGGATCAACAACACTACGGAGTGAGGTGATCCCCAAAAAGGTCGACACACAGACTAAAAACAAAAACAAAAACATAACAGCTGTGGTTGAAAGCAAAGAAAACCTCTACGTATTAATAATGCTGAAGAGCTAAAGCCTTTTCTCTGGGTGTAAAAAGGTATTTTGTATGTTCTAATGAGAAAACTTTCATAAACTTCTCAAACAGTACATCTGCCTCACATTTCTAAATCTACAGGTCCTGCTGTAAACAGCACTTGCAGGCACATAGCGGGACTCCATGACTTTATTATGTCCCACTGTTTTTTTGTTCATCTCTGAGATACCCTCATAATACGCTGATGAGAAAGGAGGTTCTTGGCTCTGTGTAGCTGAGTATTTTCACTTATTTTAAATCGAAACAATACAATTCTTAAGTCGGAAATTACTTTCTAAAGGCCAAAGGATAATTAATCTTTGCTAATGAGTAGCCTGTTTGAATCCCTGGGAAATTACTTAAGATAGGATTACAACAAAGCTAAATCAAGCTTTGCAGAGCAATAACTTCAACAGCGGGAGCTGTTCGTTGTCAGCTCTAAGCAGCAATAATTGTAGACTCAGAGAGAGGTCAGGATCTTTTTTTTTAAGGTGCAAGGCTCAGCAACTTGCTGATCAAACTCTTAAAACTTTAGATGCTATTAAAAAAAAACAATAAAGATACCTGGGTAGCAACAAGGTAAATGAATAAAAGAAGTCACAGGATCCATATTCTAACCTGTGCTTTAAAGTGTCTTCCAAGCGAAAAAGAGCATTTTTCACAAAAAAAAAAAAAAAAATGTGGAACACAGATCTGTGTTCTTTGTTGTGTCATGTGTGGCTCAGTAATCAGCTGATAGAAAATGGCTGCTCAGTCAACCTTTGCATCCCTTGACCCCTATGAAACAGGAACTATGGACGCAGGGGAAGAAAGGAACATCTTAGCACCATAGAAATTGGGTAAGAATACATTCAGTCAGTGGTGACAGGCACTCTTCACAGGGCCACACAACAGCCCAAACAGTGGCCTTGTGTGTGGTCCTCGGCATGGACTGGCACATACATTATGCATTCAGAAGACTGCACTCACAACTCATGTAATGTCTTGGATTACTGCTATTATATAGCCTTGTTTTACTGCATGCTAAAGATAAGGGTGAAGCACTTTAAATCTAATTATCTGTAATCTTTTAAGATAAGTTCATTTATTTCACTCAGTCTAACATTATAAAGACCCAATGTCTCAGACTGTGAAACCTTTCTTGAGGCAGGCTTTTAATGCTGCTGTGTCCCCTGGCCCCTGCCCAAAGTTTCTCCCCAGTTGATGAGATTGAACTGCATTTTTATCAAATTCTAATCCAGATTTGAATCTACTTATCAAGTCCAAATCCTTCTGAATCCCTTACAGGATCTTTTAAGACTTGCCATTTGGCAAATAACTAAAGAAAAGGAAAGAGAAAAAAAACAATAACAGCCACAACTCCACTATTCTTAATTCCATTTTCTTGGCTGAGAAGACAAGAAAAATGTTTTTCCCAGATCTGTTCTGGCTGCAACAAGCTTTTCTGATTGCTTGGCATGCCATCTCTAACCAGGTAATTGGTTTTGCATAATCTCACATGCTTTTGTGGAAGTTAAAAAACTGACTGGGACAAACGGGTGCATTTGCGGAACCCAGTTCCTTATTAAATTGTACTTATTTCCTCAAAAATAACAGCATATTCCATGTTTCCTACAAATGTATAGCCTTTGTATATACATTGAATAAAAGCTCTGTGAACAGGTGAATGTAGTTTCTCTATGGGAAGATGCATCTTACGTAAAACAAGCTCTTGTGTTTTGTAACAGACAGCTTTATATGTAATTGTTGCATCACTACAAGAGGATGACAGTACTTGTTCTTCTCTAAATGCCCTGAGTGTTTGGAGAAGAATCTTATCAACAGGATTTAGCATCAAAGATGTCATCATGGAAATCTCTTAAACTGCCACCACTGATATTTAAATATAGCAAATGCTACCTGATAGAAAAGGGTTTGTTCTCCTCAGTTATTGGCCTACCTGGGTGTAAATGCTAATCTTTGATGTGTAAACTACAATTTCTGCTTACAAAAAAACGCAATAATCTGTGATTCCCATTATAAATCTAAAGTGACCCACATTTACCGACGCCTGCTCTCTGCCACTGAACAAACCAAACCAATAAGCATCAGATATAATGGTTAGATATCATATTTCAGTGGCTAATGAGGCATGCACTAGGAGTACAGCTGAGGCTTATCAGCATAAAGCTAAATTACATAATTGGTCAGTCACTCTACACGCTGTGCCCATGCATGTAAAACCTCTATTTTAAGGTCCATTTGTGATTGTGATGCACACCATTGGAAAGCAGCCTGTGCATACTGAATCCCACACAAACATGGAGGAACTGCCATCTGTGCCAAGTGTCATTAGCCAGAGTACATCACAGCTGGGCCCATCTTGGCCACCCCTGCCCCCACACCCAAAACCTCCCCAAGCAGCTTAGGGAGGTTACACAGAAGGGGATAGCTGCCGTTTTTTGACACGTCAAGACCCATCCCAAGCAGGCCTGCTGTCCGACCAGATCCCTCTGCATGGCTGCAGGCCTGACAGCTGTCACACACGTGAAGCCTCTGAAACTGGATACCATGTAGCTTTTCTGACCACTAAAATGAGACAAACATGCTGAAGGGTTGCAGATCCCCAAAGTCTTCTTAAACTGTCCAAACTCCTAAACAGCATAACATTTGATCAATTTAGTCAGATATGGGACTATGTGTAGGCCACCAAGTAGTTTATAATTCAGTTATATACCTGGATCATCTGGAAGTGATTTCATGTGACACGAATGTATTCATGTGATAAAATAATTAAAATTTCCAGGAGATAATAACAATAGGGCTTGGTATCACTCCTAATTTCCTGAATCGATTCGATTCGATTCACAAGAGCAAAAAATCGATTCGATTTCGATTAATTTCAATTTGATTGATTTTTTTATAATATTAGACATTCACAGATAACAGTTTTTATGAAATGCTGAAGCAATCTTTCAAACAGTGTCTATTTTATATACATTTAATATTCATGTTTTCATTAAAAAATGTCCAGGACTGGCATGTCACATACATAACTGTAATATTTATTTGTGAAAATAACATATGTTACATGTTAAACAGAATACAGCGTTAACAGAAACACTAGAGTAAAAAGTATGACCAAATAAAAACTAAGCTTTCTTTATTAAAATTTTTTTTAATAAAATGTAAATTTGAAAAAAACAAAAAATCTATTTAAATCAATTAATCGATTTTTAAAACCCAGCCCTAGATAACAATGCAGTGCAGACCACCGTGTCTTCACCTTAATGACTGTCAGGAAAAAAACATTTAATCAAACTAATTCATAATGACAAGGGACAATATTTAGCCAGATTTGACAGAGTGGATATAGGGCAGGCGTAACATTCATATTTCACAGCCTGACACAGTTCAGTCCACCCCCCAGTGCATTAACACAAGCCAGGTCTTTCTTCTACTGCAGCAGGCTGAGCATAAACATTCTCCTGCTACAGTGCACAATACAGTAAGTCAAGTAAGAATCCAGCTCTGTGTATCGATGTGAACCAAGCCAAGACAATCCATAAAACAACCCTCCTTTAAGGGCTAAACATAAAAGTCAGACAACAAAACAACATAAAATTGCATTAAATGCAACATTTTGCACACAAGTACAAAAACATTTGAAAGCATCAGTTAGATGATGGAGCAGTGCAACAAGACCACATTTGATTATTTAACAGTGAAGCTACTCCAGAAGCTTCACATACAGCCCTTTTCATTTTCTGGCCGAGGCCTCAAAAGGCTGAATTGACACTCGACAGCACAATTTAGGGGAAGGCAGTCTGGTCACATGAAGGTGACTCCAAGCAAGGAGCATTTTTGCTGAGGAAGCTATAAATCCTGTCAGCTTGCCTTGCTGCGTTTACATTCTTAGCTCTACTGTCTATTGCAGCCAGGCAGACAAGGATTCAACAGCCAGCCAAGCTAATAACACTGTGCGTCACAATGGACATGCAGCTGCTCAGGGCTAGGGTTATAGTTTCAATGAAAACGCACCGCACGCCACATCAATGCGATAGAATGAGCACAACATTACAGTCAGTAGCACTCTGGTGAGTTTTACTACCTCTGCAAAACGAAAAAAATCTCTGCTGACGTAAAAGATTAGAAGCAAATCTTTGTATATTGATGAGGAGCTAATAACTTCTTACTCTGTGGCTGAGACGGGCCAGAAGGCATTAGGCAGTTCATGAGATTAGCCACAAGTAATCTGTTAATCAGCTGTGACCTCATCGCTACTAACATCTACTGGCGAGAATAATAAAGGGTTAAACTTAACCTTTTGGATAGTTTATACAAATGTTGTAAACTGCTGCACATATACAAGACATGTGGTGCATAACTGAATGGTAAGAACTAGTAATACCAATATTAATCAATTTGTACAGCATACACAAGTAATACAGGTGTAAAAAAAAAGGTATAAATCACTGGATCAATGAAATAATGATAATTTTTTTTTACTAATACTGGCTTAGCTGTGATGCTGCTGTTGCCATTTTTCGCAGCAGTCTGTGTAAGATTGAATATTGTCATGCTATACGGTAGGTGTCACAAAAGAAAAAACAAGAAACTTTTCCATGTTGCCCTTCCTGTGTTTCAAATGCACCACTCATGCTCAGCCAGCCAAAATGACAGCAAAGCACAGGTATGTTGAAGGTGCTATTCATGATGTTGATAATAGCAACATAAACATTGGTAGATTACCTTTTTTTTTTTAAGTCTCAACATATAGTGATAAGAATTATCATAAAATACATTTTTCTATCCAATCAGTTCATTCAATGATCTCATGCCCCACCAGCTGGTTCAAATCTTTGTCGTCATTGTTAATTAAAAAGAACAATAATAAAAGCAAATGTTAGTGCTATTCCTCCTTGAGACACCTTGATGAGGTTTTAATCTAGTACTGAGAAACCTTAATATGCCATGCAAGCTCTCATATATACTGAATTCAATAAAAAGCAGGATATGTCTCAAATGCATTATGTCCATGTGCATATAATGCATTTGTGGAATTCATACTAAAATATCAGTACATAATCCAATCATCCTTACTGGAGGTTTACAACAGACTACAAGATGGATTGGCCTGGTTTAACCCTCATTGTCTGTATGAGTATGAAGACCCACCATCTTAACATTTCCTTATATGTCTAAAGTGGATTAATTTATTTTATATTTATCCATACCATATTGCAGGTTTAAAAAATCCCCATCACCCTTAGCAAAGCGCTGCAGGTTCCCGTTTCCAGTTTCATCCTGTAAGAAAGTCCTTTCATTGAGAAGAAAGGAGTTTTGTACACTTATTCTTGGTAACCTGATCGCTTATCTGGTTATTTTTTTCATCTTAATCATGACATTGCTGTATAAATGAGGAGTATGTATGATTTTGTTAAAGTATGAAACTGTATGTTGCTATACATCATCCCAGACAACATTTAGAGCACCAGTGGTGCACCATCTGTGAATGAACTATGAAACCTTGCAAACAAGGCCTACAATGTCTCTGCTCCTCGGTGCTACTGCAACAGCAGCTTACTGTGCATCTTAATTAAATTGTCAAGTCAGACCCCAGCCTTTGCATGCTGTGCCTACGGGGATGTTAAGGATGCTAAAAGAGGATCCGAAACATGTCATCCTTCCCCTAACCACGCCTACCGCACTGCAGATCAAAAACACCCAACTGTAACTTGCGATAATCCGACTCTTTCACTCCTTTAACTGTCTGAAAATGTCCCCGTGAGTCAGCACCGCCTTGCACACATGTATCAAGCACTGGTTATGGACTCCGAGGAGCCCCATTACCGTTTTGTGTTGAACATTTTCCACTTTCTGCCTCGAAACCGGAGCATGTTAGCTTGCCACACCAGTTAAACGGCCGGGCTCCTTTGAGACATTCACCAAGGTTTGACTTTAAGAAACAGTCGCTGTAAGCAGTTGAAACAGCATTTAACCTTTATAATATGCACCGACTATCCATAACACTGAACCACAGCAGGGTTAAGAGCTCCTGACCCGTGTTTTTGACGCAGCTAGCCACGTCCACTCCAACCCCCCCTTTTCAACCACCAGTGTAAATACAGTAAAGGACTATTTTTTCTGTTAATCATGTGTCATCCGCCGCGGCTGTAGTCATACAATCAAGAACATGGTATCAACACAGAAGGTTGTAGAAACAGGGAAGCCAGCATGTTTCTCGGAAACAAAACGTCCGCGTTAAAGCAGCAAAATGCAGAGTTTTATTACCAGACGAGCCGTCCTCGTTTTAAGCCGTCTTGCATTCGTAGTGGGCTTCTGTTTCCTGACAGCGGTGCTACTCTGCTGCAGTTCCCCCTCTCCGCCAGCCTATCACACTCCACCGTGCAGCTGAGAGCAGCATTGTGGGATACGAGGACAGCGGGGGTATTATTTTAGCAGCACACCGCCAGCTCCCTCCTCCCCTCAATTCACACAGTCGAGCGCGCGTGGACATATGCAGGCGCAGAACAGGGCAATTAATGGCACGAGGTCTGACACTGGTGGTGGGGGGAAAGACAGCTCGAGTCCGGCATGTTAAAAGGAAATGCGACTGAATCAGTGGTGGAATGTGACAGGTTATATTTGTCAAGTCTTTAGCTGCAGTAGAGAAATATTTAATTAAATATGTGGCCTTATGTGGCTGCATAAATGATAGATAGGCCTACACACTTTATAAAAGTAACCACAGAGAATATACTCTGTGAAATAAATATTTAAAATATCACACTTTCCTCTTAAAAGTTTATTTCAAAGGCTAAACATCATTTAGCATGTTCTGCATTTACAGCTGTACTAATCCAGTTACCCCTGAACCCCTGAACTTGCTTTTAAATCAACGCTGCTCCTTCAAAAATAAGAAATGCTCAAAACATTAATTTTACAATGTGAAGAGGAGCAAACTGTGTCCAACATTTAGAATTTGTTAAATCAAATTACCCTTAAAAAATGCTGTAATGAACAGCTACAGGTATACTGTGTTGCTTCTTTGGATAGGTTACATAATTTACATATTTTAATGATGCAATCAAATAATCCTTGACAGCTCAAGGATAATCAAATTAGAAAAAAAAGTGTTAAGAAAAATGTGATTTACTACTGCCCAACCTTGTAAACAGCCATGTTCTGCCAGCATTGGACACAGCTAAACTGAATATATTCATTTATGAACTGAAAAAAAAAAAATTCTACTTGGTTGTGAAATTCTGTAGCTTTATTTATGTGAGTATAGATTAATAAATTAATTATAGCAGTTTTGGATTCTTGTGCTGTATTAAGCGTGCAGGAGCAATTTTTCAAAGCTTCTGTTTTAATGTTTTGCTAGGAATTGAGGCACAATAACAACACCAAGGACAATATGGATAAATCAATATGGTGGGGCTATTAGGTGCATCATGCCTGATTAAAACCTGATTAAAACTCCTTGTTCACTAATTGAAGGCTTGATCCTTTACTGATTAGTAAAATGTACAAATGTCAGTTTAAATATTATGACAATGTTGTTTTTAATCTTATGTGGAATCTAACTCTGCTGTTTGTGTTCATAAGTAAGAATTTGGTTTCCAATTAGACTTAAATGCAACAATTTCAAATAGACCGGAGGACATTGTAATGGTATTTTCTATTTGAAGGTTTTAAAAAAATGAGGGCTTTGATGAACTTATAAACGATGCAGTGCTGGAAAAGACGAAAAGATTTCACACAGAAAAAGTCATTTAAAAGCAGCAGAATGCTTTATAAGTCAATACACACCTAATATTTTTTTATTGGAGGAAATTAACACTGAAGTTGAACTGTTTTTAATCTAATATGAAGACTGCTTTGCAACACAGAACAGCACAGTAAAAAACAACAGAGCTGTAGCCGCCCACTTTCTGGCTTTTTGCACACAGTCTGGGGCCCTTCATCACTTTCTCCCAAAAGGTAAAACCATAATCCATGATATATTGAAAGAAGCCGATGGTGAGCACAGGAGCCTAGCTGCACTAACACACATCTGCTTCTTTTCCTTTCATATGCAAGTGTGTGTGTGTGGATAAATGCAAACATAAAGCAGCTTTTTAATTAAGAGTCTGGTTTGTTCCCTCTGTGGATTTGTGGCTTTTGCCTCCGCCGCATAGTGGGAGCTTGGTCACTCATTTGACTTTCACCTCATCCACTGCTTGCATTCTCAACACAATGCAAATACAAACGTGCACTCATGAATTCTGTAGATTGGGGCCTTTACTTGCAACAGTGACACATGCATTCCTTAAATATTGACAGTGTCTAAGACCATTTGGATAGCAGAGGGAATATGTAATAATGCACTCAATGCAGCACTTATGTTCTGCAGTAGTTCATTAAATAACATTTTACATTATAATAATACATGTTACAATAACACATGGAAGAAGCTCCAATGATAAGGACGTAGCAGCTTTTAGTGTGACCATCACAAGTGAGTTTGATGTTTGGAGCTGCAGCAGTCTAACAATTGATGTAACATAATATGCCGGTAAGCCTCGATTCATGGAGGAGACATAATGGCAGCGAGCGGTCGTCCAATCTCAGACAATATGAGCTACTGTCTGAGCTACATTAGCTATTTAATGTATGAGGATTTTTATTTTGCACTTTCATAGCTCAGTACCTTGTCACCATTTAGATACATTTCTTTTTCTCCATTGTTGGGCTCCTTTATTTCTCTTCATTTCAAGTTAATTATGGTTACAAGAAACAATCCCAAACAAAGCTGCCCTGTACAAGACCGCAGTGAGGCGTTTGGAGACAACATGGCAGTAACAAGTGACCACGCTGTTTTTTTCTTGACAGACAACAATAGTCATCTAGATTTAGAGCAGGAGGAGTCTGCTGCAGTCCTGTCGTGACACAAACGATTATCTCAGACACTGCTCATCAGCGCCTGTCTGGCCGGCGGATGGCGATTGTGTGACTGTAATCCAGTCTACAAGATCAAATAAAGGGCATTATTAGCTGGTCTTCACACAGATTTCCAAAGCCTACATACTTTCAATGTTAAAATTATTTTTATCTATTATTAGAATGATGGGTAGTGAAATTATTAATATATATGGTTTCAACAGATATCAAAACAAGATCATTTAAAGCATGTTTCAAGACAAACCTTGTATATCCATTTAAGCTATATGCAAAGGCATGCCATCTCTCAGGAAACAAACAGAACTAAACAGCAACCAGCTAATCAAATCCAGCAAATCTGTGGTAAGAGGTAACTCCCAGGATATTTTCAGCAGCTCCACATTGAAGCCGACATCCTGGTCTCTTATAACTTTGTGCAAACAAGATTGGTGTGTTTTTTCCGTTTAAACCTCAGGATTTTTGAGAGGATGTCTGCCCACTAAACTGTCCAGTAATAAACTCTCAGGAAAGTGAAACATTTTAACTGTTGAAAAAATAAACATTATAAACCTGTTTTTTTTTCAGATACCTCAGAAATGATGTCATTAAGTAATAATATTTTAGCTGGTCAGTATAGAACACTGACAGAAAGATGTATTAGTGAATTAAATAGTCAAGAAGCTGAAAAGTGTTAGATTGCTTTGACTAGAAAAGTATGTCCTCAATTAACAAACAAAAGTTTAAACCTACTCTCAACTTTCCCAGCATTTTAGGACAAATCACATGGGGAATTTAACACACTTGATGCTGTTTTAGTCCGCATTTTAGTTTTGGACTGCGAGAAAAAACTATGCTAGGCTTACATTTCCTTCTTCATTATGTTTAAGAAGTAGCTATTACCCTTAAAAATTGTGAAACATCCATAAGTTCTCTCCATCAGCCAACTCTCTACTATAAGAAAAAAAAAAAAAGGAGACATTTACCATGACTATTAATGGCTCATTCTGCATGGGTAAAAATGGCTTCTTGCCACCCTGAGCACATCTGATGTAGACTGATCTGAAAAGCTGAGCAGGGTCAGGCCTGATTACTACTTTGATGGGAGACCATCTGGGAATACCATGTGCTGCAAACATGGGGGGTGGTCATGGTTCAGGTGATCAACTAGTTGATTCCATTACTCCTCCACATGCTGAAGGCAATGCGCTAACCTCCTCTATGCCTCTAACTTGTAGAGAAACATTGCTGCATAGAGAAAGAACATGAACACCAGTCAGCCATTAACATGTAGCTCTTTTGTCTTGTTACAACGCAAACAGTGTTGGAATGAGAACTATGTCCTGGCATTTACATCGATGTTAATCACCTGCCACTTTCCTGAACATTTTTGCAGTAAACTGTCATATGGTCACACACTGTAAGTGGATGATGACAAATATGAGAGTGAAGCTTTTGTTTAAGAATCTTATTTTAGAAGAAATATAACCAACAATGCATGATGGGCAAAAGACCACATGAGGTGCCACTCCTGTTTGCAAAGAACAGCTAACCAGTTATTTCGGGCCCTTTAGTGGCAAATTAGCATCATTTCATCACTAAAGCCTAGCTGGGAATTCTTGCTGACCATGTCTGTTCCTTCACGACCACATTGTTCCATCTTCTGATGACTACTTCCAGCTGGATAATCCACCATGTCACAAAGCTTGCACAATCTCAAACTGGTTTTTTGAACATGACAATGAGTTATCTGTACTCCAAATGACCCCCAGAGTCACCAGATCTCAATCCAACGGGGCACCTTTGGGAAATGCTGGAACGACAGATTCCAATCATGGATGTACAGCAACTGTGTGATGTAATTAGGGTTGAACGATATGGACAAAATTTCATATCTTGATATTCATGCCAGATATCTCTATATCAATACCATACAATATGACTTTAGGTTTGTTGAAAAAGTATTTTTCTGAAAAATACACACCTGCCAGAACTATACATGCATGAAGAGCATGAGGGAAATCTATATCTTTTTTTTGTTGCTTGTCTGATATTAATATCTTAAATGTTCATATCTCAATATAGATGCGAATAGATAGAACTATACATCTTTCAGCCCTAGATGTTATCATGTCAATATGGCGCAAAATCTCTGAGGAATGTTTACAACACCTTGTTGGATCTACGCCACAAGGAAATAAAGAAATTCAGAAGGCAGAAAAGGGTCTAACCTGATTCTATTAACCTGATAAAGTAGCAGTTGAGTGCTTAATCTAAAGAAAGGACATTGTATAGTTATGACAGCACAGAGATGGAACAAATAAACTATGACAGCCATTCTATAAAAAAAAAGTTTGATCTTGGGATCAACATATAATTAAGAACAGACTGAGTACACTGAAGAAATTTGTAATTCTTTTGCATAATTATTAGTTTATTTCATTTCACTTGTTTAAAAATAAAATTGTCAACTTTCCATCACCATTTATTTCCACTTTATTTCCATTTAGGCTGCCATAATGCAAGGATTTAACTATTTAATATTTCACTGACCACATTCAAACAAATATTTATTTACACAAATTTAGTTTTAAAACCAAACAAAATCCACCTATCGGGTGTCACAGTGGGCAGTGTTCTTGGACTCAACAAAAAGCCCAGCAACTTGGAAAAGACCTTTTGCCTGATCCAGAGCAAAAATGTGTAAATAAATTCATCAGTTCCATTCATCTAAACCTAACGGAGACATAAAATGAGCAAAAAACTAAATTAAATAATTTACCGTAATTATTTTTAGGCAGTTAATTAACAACTATCACTTTATAATCACAACTGCTCTTTTTCAAAAGAATTTCATCTTGTGTCAAAGTCAAGCAAAAAACACAAAGTGTCTTTTATAGTCTCCATTTTTCATTGTTAATGTAAAATGTTGATGGTTACAATTGACAAATGATCTAAATAAGTTTTAAATAAACTGATAAACCTACAGATTATTAATAAGTGTCAGACTCTAACTTTCTACCCTGTATCTCTAGAGGCTCACAGATAAGTCGGAGTACACATCTATGGCTTTCTGATCCTTCAGAACAGAGCTTGGTCAGCAGAATGATTAATATCTCCCAAGACAGACAACATGTGATCTCTGGACTCTACTCAGCTTATGTGGCTGCTTAAGTCTTCACTTTTTTCTGCTGTGTACAGACAATAAGTTCCTGTGCTGCTCATCTGCTCCCCGCAACCCTAACCTTGAACTCTCGAAACTACGTAATTCCTCAGAATCCTAATAAATATTAGCAACATTTTAACTCATTACTCGTCATGTGTTAACCCATGTTTAATGTTGCCGTTGACATTTTTATTCTACATTATGAAAAACAACATGGAAAAAAATATATGTGCTTCCTTATTAGTTTGCTGCTTGTGATGAAATTTGATTGTGGAATGAAAAAAGAGAGATATTTTACTTCTTAAATCTCTGTGTACACGAGCATGAGTAAAACTCTAAAATCTGTGACCTTATGAACCTCATTAGCCCAATCTAATTTCCAGTGCTGTGGCCAGAACAAGGCATCTGGCACTTCAGTTATTCACAATATGGAAGCATGTCCCTTACAATGCTCAGTAAATCATCCATGTGATCAAATTTGCGAAAATAACTAAGCAAAACTAAACAAAGCCTGTATCACAGACAGGCAATACTTCATCATTATTGTAAAAATTGCCACAGGAAATAACACTTTGGACTATGCGAACTGAAAGTGATTGAGGCTCCCACTCTGCTATAAACTTCACCTTTAACCAGCAAAAGCTATTATCCCCTGCTGTCCAGCTCTACTCAGCTGTAAACACCTTCCCTCCCAAACAGCTACAGGTCAGCAGGCATCCACGGCAAATTAGAGACTTATTTTGGCAGACAAACTGAGCTGCAGCTCCCGAATCAACCCCCTACTTTGAGCTCAAAGTCATTTCGGGTGCTGTTACCCTTTCATGTAAAGCCAAAGTGCTGCAGATTAACGTGAAAAGGAATTAAGATGGTGAGAGGCACTCCCTTCTTGTTTTATGCATGAAGAAAGCACATCTTATCTCGAGGAATCATAAAGGTGGTGTGGATTTCTAACCTTTGGAAAACTGCATGCTAATGATTTTGCCCTTCAAGTGATTGCAGATGAGACATTTGAAGTGGAATGGGAAGAGCAGCACTTCAGTGTATCACTTTTTCAGGAAAGGTAGAGACTTAACTGCAAGGTATCCTGAGCAGAGTCAATAATCTGAATTAAAATCACACTGTGGGCAAATGACACAAAAAATTTAATGAAAATAACCTGTCAAACTTCAGTATATGCTATTGCCAATGCAACCTCTATTAGTTAAAGGGATACTGTGTAACTTTTGGTCGCAAGGGGTGCTAAACCTGTAGCTTCCCACAGGCCACATGACATCATGGCAAAATTAACCCGTCTCTCTTTCTGGCCTCATCAGACACCGTTTTCACCTTGTGACTTCGTTCAGCCATGAGAAAAAAAAAGTAGCAAGAAGTGGCGCCCTCTGCGTTTCAGTCAGGCAAGCTACTTACCTAGCTTAAAAAGAATATTTTTGATTTATACTTGTTCCTTCTCGTCTTGAGTTAAGCTGGCCATTAAGAGAGTGACGCCGAGATCCTAAAACGGTAAACGGTCAGCCGCTCCCACAGAAAGGTAACTACCGCTGCTGGAGTGGTATATACCGCTCCAGCAGCGGTAGTTACCTTTCTGTGAACGGCCTGTCGCTGCTGTAAAATGGTCAAAACCGTTTCCCACCGGAAGGACTGAAGTTCATTTAATATTTGCTGGTATGATTAATCTAAAATAAGATATATAAAGAGAGAAATACGCCTTGATTTTTCATTACTCTTTATTTTTGTTTTGTTGATTATTTAAAAATCACCGAAGGCGCAGCCTCTTGCTAGCAGACTTGAAACTTTGAATGTTGTTGATGTATAGCCTATTTATACCTGTCGTTGTAAGTTTTCATTTTTAATTATGATGGGTAGCATAACCTGCAGGCTCTTATTCATAGCCTGATTTAATTTTGAATCATTAACTTATATAAAAATCTAGTTTAACGGATGGATATGTTTACATTCATGGAGTAATAAATAAATTCTTCAAAACATTGGATTCCTGTTCTGATTCATGCCGTCAGTGGTTCAGAAACTGCTGATCTACTGGGATTTTCACATCAAAGCGACTGGCCAGACTGGTTGGAGATGATAGAAACAGGAACTCAGATATGCACAAGTTCCAGCCAGAATAACAGATTCTGCTGGAAACATGGAAGCATGGATTCCTCCATCCTTGTATCAGTGGTACAGCCTGCTTGCAGTGAAATGGTGTGGAGGAAATTTTCGTGCCACCACCGAACGGCATGCTTTAAACAATTCAGCCTGCCTGAGTGTTGCTGCTGACCCACAGTGTACCCATCTACACCCCATCCTGATGCCACACATTATCTATGCTGATTATTTTAGCAGACAAATAGTGAATTTTATCCACTGTCCTTGTTTTTTTCTCAACCTATCCATGTCAGCTGCTTTCAGGAACTACAGTACTGTATATAAATCTGCTGTTACACAGAAATGTGGTTCCTGCTCGAGGAAAACATAAACACAATATCTTCTCACTGTTTCCATCAAACTCACTCACTCATACAGTGATTCATGATATGAAATGAATCTAAGAAAAATCTTCATCCCCCTACATGTTGAACTTTGAAGGAAAGTGATCTGAGGGATGGAGTCGGTCTGTGTGTTCGTTTTTGTAGCCATTTATCAGTGGTGTGTTGAGAGAGGGACATCCCTCTCTCAACACAACAGCCTTTGATGATTGAAAGTTTACAGATCTTCATCGGGGATTACTGCCACGGCCCATTAACATGTTTAATGCAGATGGAATTTGTGGAATAGATTTTAAAGAACTGGAGCTGTGTATAAAAAAGCAGCAGAGACGCATTGATGTTTTTATGCTGATTTATGGGTCATTTCTTAAAAGGCATTTCTTAAAACATCCTGAGCACCATGTGAGCCTGATTAGGAACACGTGCGTCACGTCGAACACTGCTACTGCTACATCCCCCCGCTGCATTCAGGCACTTTCATCCTGGAAAACTAGTGATTTTCTTTGAAGCTTAAATAATAATGTATCGAAACCAAATGTTGGACCCAACCGCATAGTCACACATATATTAGCTATAGGCCTATTCTGGCACAATGAGACAGAGTGATGCTGGCTCTAAATTTCAAACTTAAAATGGTTTGAATTAAATGACAAAAATAAAAATCTGTGAAAATGCTCAAGATCTTTATAAAATCCAGAAGTTCTTTATTTGTATTGAGTGGATTTATGTTGTATGTAAATATGAGCATGCATAGGGTGTGTGTCTGTGTGTGAGTGTACAGTACTGTACCTCCTGGTGGTGCTGTGTTTGAATGATTCAGAGATCAACTAAGCTCATCAATAATTAACAGGACATGTATTCAGTTGTAAATATTTCATGGTGCGTGAAAGTGAGCAGAAAAGCTCTGTGAAGCAAAATCTCAGAGGGAAGAAGCGATAGAAGAATGAAGGTGAACAACGAGAGAAAGAATAGGCAGGACTTTTTTGGACTGAGAGGGTGATTAAAAACCTGGGGAGTCCACAGTTTAAACGTTTCATTTAAAGACTTCATACATCACTTTGTTTCATGTCCATAGACTCAGTCCACATTTGCAGGTTTGTGCAGCTGGACTTTAAAGTTGCAGCGTCTTGAATTCAGCAGTCTGCATGAAGGAATCCAGTTTATTTAACCCTAAAAAGCCAAACGTATCATAATTTTTCATGCCATATCTGAGACATTTTGCATCACGTTTTGGTAAAAACACCCTGCTCAAAAAACATTGATGTAGACAATATGATAGTTGTCTTCTGCTCCCTAATGGACACCAGGAACCAGAAGACCTCACTATAGTAGTTTAACATAATGGATGGTAGATATGCAAAGAAAAATAAAAATTTTCCCTACATTTTGTTCAAGGACCAAATAAAGACTTCAGATTTTAAAAATCGGACTTCTCTCCCCCTTTTTTCTTGGGTTGGGCTTTCGAAGGCTCTGGCCTGGTCTTTACTCATTTTGATACCTTTGCTGCTTTTATGTCTTCTGTAAAGTCTTCCATGTTGCTTTGCTGCTTTTCTGCTTGTACGAGCCAAACAGTAAATCAAGAGATGGACGTTATTTATTCCTGTTGTGTTTGGAAACAGAGGATGTCGAGTTGAGTGTCAGATGTCACTATATCCGGTGCAGTGTACATTTTTAATAAATCCAATTAATGGATTTTGGACAAACTGATATAGTCTCTGTGTTAACACTATAAGTTTGCATCACTTCTTTCTTGTTGCTCATTGTTAGTGTATGTTTTATATATTTTACTTCAGCTATGATTATCCTACGGTGGCCCAGAAGTGTCACAGCAAACAAAAGCCACAACACTACAAAATAAAACGCAACACAACAAAATAAGCCACAACACTACAAAATTAACTACAACACAACAAAATAAGCCACAACACTACAAAATTAACTACAACACAACACAATTAAGCACAACACTACAAAATAAACCGCAACACAACAAAATAAGCCACAACACTACAAAATTAACCACAACACAATTAAGCACAACACTACAAAATTAACCGCAACACAACAAAATAAGCCACAACACTACAAAATTAACCACAACACAACAAAATAAGCCACAACACTACAAAATTAACCGCAACACAACAAAATAAGCCACAACACAAAAGCCACAACGGAAGTTGTCTTTTTTTAAAAAAGATTTTTCCACCGGAAGTTAACTGAGAGCGTTTACCTGATGGTGTGTTTAAGTGAACATGGTGTGTCGTACGTGGGAGCGCCAGTAAATGTAATCCCAAGTTTGAGGCCCCGAGACTTCGCAGCCTACAGTCGTACAGGAAAACATTGAACAGTTGTTAGATAACATGAGTTTTCTGTCCCGTCGCTGAGATTGATCTGGATTCCGAGTTGGAGATCTGCCTTTATGGGGATTCTGACTGAATTTCTCGCTTGAAAGATAAAAATTCCGACATTTGTCTGTAACGAATTAGAAGAGTCTCACGGCCAATGCGTGAAA
>JAVQJG010088862.1:0-10799 GCA_036024015.1 Craterocephalus amniculus | reverse complement strand
TTTGATTGTTATACGCAAGGAGGGAATACTTAGTTCTTAAAGCGAGTAGAAATATACCGTGCAGATACAGTCCGTGCTTGTATATGTTAGAATTAAAGGCTGCTCTCAAAATCGCGACCATTCACAGCGCCATCTTGGAACCACTCCCCGCCTGGAATACTCCCATTTTTGTTCAATTTGGACAATGTCGGGGGGCGGAGTGACGTCATCGCCTGATAATAAACTTATTTATATCTTAAAAACTAAAGCAGCACAAATGATCATTTTTTCTGCACAAACCAGCACTAACGATTGAGACCTTTTTTACTAAGTTTTGCGTGGGGTGGGGGGCCAACTTCACGCAGGTCCTCCAGCATCTGTGTCGAGCACTCCGTCACCATTTGCCGCACCTGCGCTGCTGTGTGTGGGCTGGATGAAGCTACCAGCCCCGCTGTCCAACCTCACTGCAGCTGAGCAGGAACAGGACGCTCTCCCACCACACACGCGCGCGTGCGCGCATTCACACACACACACACACACACACATGGACGTACACACGCACGCGCACACAGTTATGTTGCTAATGTTTAATAAATCTGGTTTATTTGGAAATGTGTCATTTGTAATTTCTTTCTTTCTGCTGTAACACAAAAATTATAAATGCAACGAAACAAATTTTATACTAACTTGTAACACTCCAGGGCTCTGATTATTCTGCACCAAAAATAATGATTTTGCATAAATGATTTTTATTTGAATGCACAATTTGGTTTTAGGGAGTAGGATCATTGTATGTACAAACTGGAACTTAAAGGGTTAAAATTTTCAAAATGATTGAACTTTTGCTATTGATGATCAGGTCTAAAGATTGTGATGACAGCAATGAAAGAGAAAATGCTACTTTTAATTTTTAGGTAATATTTGCAGGCCATTAATTGACATTGGCCAATCTGTGCCCTTAAGAAGTTTAACGTAACTTTTTTTTAAAAAACGTTGTGACACAAAAAATATAGATGCAACAAAAAACATTTTTATATAATTTTTTTAATACTCCAGGGCTCTGATAATACTACACACAAAAAAAGATTTTGCATTAATTATGTCTATTTTAACCAAATTTTCAGTTTTTGGAAGTTGGAGCATTGTATATGCAAAGTGGAATTTAAAGGGTTAAAATTTTGAAACTGATTGATTTTTTGCTATTGATAGTTAGGCAAGACGTCAGTGATGACAGCCATGAAAAAAAATGGCAACTCTTAATTTTTAGATAATATTTATAGGCCACTAACTGACAGTGGACATGCTTTGCCCCTAAGAAGCTTAACGTAACTTTTTTTAAAAAAATGCTGTGACACATAAAATAAAGATGCACCAAAAGACATTTTTATACCATTTTTTAATACTCCAGGGCTCTGATAATACTGCACAAAAAAAAATCATTTAGCATTAATCATGTTCATTTTGACTTGATTTTCAGTTATTGGAAGATGAAGCACTGTGTATGCAAAGTGAAATTTAAAGGGTTAAAATTTAGAAACTTGATGATTTTTTGCTATTGATGATTAGGCCTGAAGTCAGTGATGACAGTCATGAAAGAAAATAGCAACTTTTCATTTTTAAATAATATTTGCAGGCCATTAACTGACAGTGGACAGTGTTTGCCCTTAAGAAGCTTAACGTAACTTTTTCTTAGGGAGCTATGAGGGTTAATGGGTGAATCGATATTCAACAGTCATTTTTAATCGAGATTACAAGTTTTTTCTTTTCAATCTCACCTACAGAGCGTGTAGCTGCAGATGCTGTGATTTCACAGGGACATGCACTTACCTCCACTGGCGTACTCCATTACCAGGTACAAAGTCTTCTCTGTCTCTATCACTTCAAAGAGCTTGACTGCAGGCAGAGAGAGAGAGAGGCAAAGAAAAAAGCAGAGAGGAAAGTGAAGAAGAAGAAGATGGGACAAGAGAAATGAAAGGAAGGTGGTGAGGGAATGGGAAAGTAAAAAAGACAAATAAGCAGATTATTTTCATCATGTTTGGCCTGAGGATGGGATTTAAACAGACCCATGTTTCAGCATGACTCACCTATGTTGGGATGATTCAACAACTTCATGATTCTCACCTCCCGGAAGAGCTGCAAAGAGACGGGCCATTAATACCGGATCAATTCCTGGACTTGTGCTCTACATGCTATGGCAATAATCTCATGTAATTGCACAAAATGGCCCAAAAAAACAAAATTTTAGTTCCTGTTTAGGAGCAGGAAAATCAAACTAAACAAAAACCAACATAGCTGGTGATGTGAAATGAGCAGAGATTCGAGAAACACCTCATTCAACCCAACATCTGCTGCAATTTAAGATTTTAATTCCTATCATAGTCAAAGTCTCCTTCAGCTATGAAATCATAAAGAAGGAGCTCTCCACTTATTACAAATCTTACTTCCTCTGAGTCAGCAGATAAGATCAAACTAGGCTTAAGGATGCTTCTTGGATAAAACCACTCCTCAAACACAAACACCTGCTGAACAAGGCCGAGAAAAGTTACAAGCAGTGCTAACTGCAACAAGTTTCCAGTCTGTAATATTTGTTCCGCTACAAGTAATCCGTTCTTCAAAGACTTTTGATGTCCTTGAAAGCAGCACAAGCCACTTTCTCAAACACGAGTCCTTCACCACTTTACATTTGAAATTAGCAGAAAATAAATACTATAAATTCAGATGCATCCCAATAAACTGTGAGCAGCTTCAAAATCTGACCAAAAAACGTGCTTTTTTTGCCGAGTCTCAAATGGATAAACTGCATTATCTTTATTTAGATTTGTATCCTTTTTTAAACCGAATCATTTCCAGCTGCTGATCAACATCTGTGACACCAAAAGTGAGACGCTCACAAAATGTTTTTCATTTCATTTATTCAGATCTCCATTTGTTGTCTGCCTGGAGTCTACCCAACATGCTGCCATACAATATATTCACATTATTTTACATTTATCACATGAATAATTACTATCATGTAAAATAAAAAGAGAAAACAACTACAAAAAAACAAATTTGATTCCCTTTTATATGCAGATATCCATTCCTGTTCCTTGCTTCGGTGGAGAATTGTGTGCAGACTGATAAGAAAGAATGAATGAAACCTTCTTAAAAGATTTAATATCTTGGCCAGATTTTTAAGACGAAGATCTGCAGCTGAAAACAGTGGATTTTCAGCTGGTGTGTGAAGACATTGCTGTTTTTATTTATACAACAAACACTAAATAAATTATATGACTTGGCTAATTTTAACAAGACTTGGTGTACACATGGATTTGTTTGTGCATGCATCTTTACATTAAATAAAAGCGTTTAGGAAAGTCTTAACGTCTGGTCGTTTATGTGCCCGTATTTGGACATAAGTGTGTATTCTACGCCTTATGTCTGTGGATGGATGAGAGTTTGACGTGTACGCTCAGCGTGCGAGCATCTGCGGTTAGACAGTGTGCAAGTAAGTGGACAGACCCCACCCTGCCACGATCAAAGGAAGTAATTGCAGCTTGTTTCCTGTAATTAAAACTCTCTCTGAAAACTGGACCACTTCAGAAACAGAGAGGAAGACATATGGGGCGGGAAAGAACTACTTGAAAATTGCTTCTGAGAAAAGGGGTGAGAAGGAATGAAGTTTAAATTTTGCGCTCGTGTATTTGGGAGGAAGACTTGAGTTTAGGAGACCCACCTTTTGCAAACTGGAGGAGTTAAGCTGCGTCTTATCTATGATCTTTACAGCCACCTGAAAGAAAAACACGAACTTTTAATTCCTCCTTGTTTCTTTAGTGCTCCTGCTGCATTTAAAACCAAAATAATGATAAATACAGAAATATAGTGATACAATATTGGATAACTCTCACACACACATTTAACACTGCAACAATCTAACAGCATCAAGTCATCAGCAGCAGGAGATAGTTGCATAATAGGACAGAACAGAAAGAACTGAATCACAGTTTCTGCCCGAGTCATAATGATGTCTACGGTTCATAATCCAACACTTGGCACAAGCAAGGGAGCAAAGCGATGAAAAATAAAGAGATGAGAGATTCAATATTTAGAAAAAAGGAGGGATTAAACAGAACAAGAGAGAGGAGGGCATGAAGGCAGGAAAACAAAGAATCATCTCTTCACAAGGACACAGAACAGGGAGGTCTACTTCTTTCTCTCATTTCTCTCAACTAACTTCTTTCTTTCTGGTTGTGCTTGTCAGACTCTTTTATACCCTCTGACTCGCCCTTGTTGTCTTTGTGTGTGTGTGTGTGTGCGTGTGTGTGTGTTTCTGCGTGTGTACCAGCAAGTCACATGGACTGTTATCAGGGTGTCAGGCACGGAGCTGTCACACATTGACAGAGCCCGCCCACAGTCCTCTCTCTCACATGTAAAATCCACAGTTGGCTTGGCCGGGCATCAGACCGAGCCCAGCATGGGCGCACTAGACACGGCTCTTCCCTTAAAGGGACAGATCGCCGCGTTACATCACATCTGCAGTTCACTGTAAGCCGCAGACATTCAGGCTGACAATGGAGATCTAATCTCCTAATGTGGATGTACAGTCCCAAAAGCTGAGCAAGATTTAAATCGGACCAAACCTACTCTGTGTCACTGCAAGCTGTTGCAAGAAACATGATTAACTTTTAGAAATCAGCCAAGCATTTCAAACTTTTCTACTCAAGTATTTAAAAACAAAAAAGTTTGATTCTGTCATCTAAATATTTTTTGGTCCCCAGCTTAAATTAGACTTTGACCAAATTAATATGGTTTTATTGCAAACAATAAGCTTTTTAAAAAAATAATTTACACCTCCACACCATCGGGGTGTTATGGCCAGATTCTTTATCCGTGGTAATCTGTATTAAATGGTTTCAGTCAGGTTTATCTGTAGTTTAGATGTTAAAAGCAAAGCTTTTATCCAGATTGTTCCTAGTTTAACAACAACAAAAAATATCTCAGGTTAAGAGAAGTGTATGCTAAAGTTAAAGCTCTCGCTTCAAACTAGCGAAAGCATGCATTTACTAGGCTTTACACAATCAAGATTTTGATCACAGATCAGAGAGTTAAAAAAAATGATGAGAGGCATGATCACACGAGGAATGAAATGTGCCCATTTAAATAACATTTTACCCATATTTATATAGTTTAAAGAGTATCTTCAAAAAGATTTCTGTTGATAATATTTTTGTCTTGAGATGACTGAGATAAAAACATAAAAACATAAATCACCTCTAAAGGGCATTAACGTTTAATCAGGACCTACCAAAATAAATCGAGATACAAATAATGGGCACAACTGAACTTCTTGACAGTAGGCTATTTTATTTAAATTAAATTACTTTTCAAGTATACTCAAAGCATTCATATTACTAATTCATTTTTCATTCTTTTTTTGACCGCTTGTCGAAAAAACATGAAATTATTGAGTCACATTAGTGAGAAGTCGTTATTTTCTTTGTGAAAAAAGTTTACTGCTTTACGTTTTTGCAGCCCTTAATGTTGGTAAATGGTAAATGGACTGTACTTGTATAGCGCTTTTCTAGTCACAGACCACTCAAAGTGCTTTACATGACGAATCTCATTCACCCATTCATACCCATTCACACAGCACCTATATTGGAACATACTGGGTGCTTAGGATAGGAGCTAACATTCACACACATTCATCGGGAGGCAACGTAGGGTTCAGTGTCTTGCCCAAGGACACTTCGACATGTATCGAACCACCAACCTCCTGTTTTAGTAGGCGACGGCTCTATCCACTGAGCCACAGCCGCCCAATGTTTTGAGCTATTGTCAGAATATATTCCATTATCATCGAATATATGCGGTGAAGTCCATTTTTTTACATTTAGGCTACACAGCATCACTAGGAAACGGTATCACACCTTAGCTGCAACAGGAGCAATTTCACAATGACGTCGTTGATGGGATCAGTGAATGAAGACTTTAGGGCCGATCAGAAAAATGTAAAAAAAAAAAAAAAGTAAAATACGGGCCGATCCAATCCGTGGAAAGTCTAGCATTTACTCACCTCTTTCCCAGTGAGGATGTGTCGTGCCAATTTGACCTTGGCGAAGTTGCCTTTGCCGATGGTTTTCAGTAACCGGTAGTTACCGATGTGTGGCGTCTCGTCTGACGTGGTCGTGGCCCCGGCGTTCCGACATCGTGACATGCTGGATCGGCCGGATGACGACTTCTGCTCCTGCGGAAATACAAGGAAACGTGTAAGCGGGATATCTCAGTTGAAACGCTAACAATGACTTATGTGCAACTGTGCAATAAACACATGAACCATAACTGTGAGGGAACAGAAAAGCTGAGTCGCAGTGAAGGAACCAACGGCTGTTTACTTCCATGTTTAACGTAGAAGCACTGCAGCTTTTTATCATTCAGAGAAAAGCTGACCTGCCTGTTATATAGCTTTGAAGTTCCAGCTTAGACCTTACACCATCAGCAGAGTCAACTTTTACACCGACCCTGGTAAGACAGCTACCAATTACACTAGCCGAGCACTGGAAGTAGCATCAGACTGAGAGCAAGCAGCAAATAAAAAAGGCCAAAATAAATGCATATTAGACTACGCAGCCCACTATCTGTGATCTAAGGATAGCCTAAATGATGCATTGCATGAACTAAAAGTTTCCAAACACGGCCGGCAACAGTGGTTTTGTCATTGAAGCACCAACGTAAAGTATTTACATATTTCTCTAGACGTTAAATGCTATTTGCCTACATCTAGGGAACTTTTACTCAGAAGCACACAATGCATGTACATGCCTGATCATGGTCCTCTGCAACACTTCAGGGAAAACAATCACACAAATGAACATTAAAAGCATTAATAAAAGAGGGTAAAATCCATTCAGTTTATCTTACAGGAGACACTCGGTCTGCCAACCCCACACACTGAAAAAGAAAACAAAACCTTGCTGTGCTGGCAGGGTTTGCATGCTTGGCAGCTGCGATTGGGTTTCAACTCTAGGAAAGGGTGACAACAATTGTGTATATGTCTATGTATGTGTGTGTGCGTGTGTTTGATCCAAGTGGACAGGTGATGGGGATCAGGGTCAGAAGAGAGGACGAATGGCTCCAGGGCGACGAGACGCAAACACACACCACGATAAAAACAGAGAGGCAAACGCTGTAGGAAACGCATATGCAGATGTGCGATGCCACACACACAAGCATGAACACACTTCCCTGACCCTGAAAGGAAAACAGATTGGATGCATCCTGCTGGGACTGTACAGTCTTCACCAACTAGCACACTCAATGTCACCAAAGGACCCCAACTTTGCTCCGTGTTGGGTCGTGGGAAATAAGGATCCTCATGATTACTTCAATGAATTTGTGCGTTTCTTGTTCCAGATGGTATGATCTAATGTCTGCTTCTTAACCCCTCCCCCACCCCACAAGCATCTTCATGCTGAATTTGCAAACTTCCATAAAATGCAGCGTGCTAGATTAAGCTTTAACATGAGTGGGAACTGGGAATTAAAATGAATGACAGTTATCATTAAACCCAGAGGACAGGGGAAGGGCCTTATGTGGTGTTTCATGAGAGGCGCAGCAAACTATTTTTATTTTTGGAGCATGTGGGAGAGCAAGGCAGACCAAATGTCCTATATGAGCACCATTTAAGACAATGAGAACCAATCGAACTTTTCAAAGTGGATTTCTGGTTCATCTGAGCTGTCATCATGAATGTTTATGTAATCCAACTCTCTCTGTCACCTCTGTTGGCACTGATTTCACTGCAGCGCTGCTGTCCCATATAGCAACTGCAGGTCAGACTTTGCCCTAAACTAAACATTTGTTTTATTCAAGGGTTTCTTTCAAGTGGCCTCTTAGTTTCAAAACATATTTAACAGAGCAGCTTATCCATATATGATGATCATGCTTCTTTTTTCCCCTATTTTATAAAAAAAAAAGTCCTGAAATGTTCCAGTTGTTCCAGAGTGGTGGGCCTGTTAGACCGCCAATGTTCACTCAACTAGTTTGTGCAGAGATTTAGATTTTCCACCCAGGTCCAAAGTAAAAACACCAGATCACATCTCACATCATCTGGTGAGACAATGCATGAACATGTCTCTGCTATGGGAGAAATATAGAAATACATGCAGCACTGTCAACTCAATAAGTAGCCATTCTCAACTTATTGAAAAAGAAATGACACTTAAATTTCAACAACACATGGTCTCCTGCACAGAAAGGCTTATATTCGAATGTGCTGGAGTGTAAAACATTAGAAAAAAAAACTGGCCTCCTGTAAGACTCCATGTATGGAAACACATTAAATATTGATAGAAAGTGAAGCCTTTTGAAAGGAGTGTAATTATAAGAGAATGAATACCTGGTGGTGCCACAAATAGTTTGGGAGATATCAATATTTCTGCATTGATAATGCATTTTAAAATTAAAATTTCTCCCAAAAAAGACCCAAACACAACTAGACCAGGTGACTATGTATATTAGCTGCAAACCGCTGGTATGATGCCGCAACTGGCAAGTGAATTTCACATAATTCACCCGTTTCAAGCAATGACTGGTTAGTTGGTTTAGAAGTAAAATAAAGTATAACAAGGCTGTTTATCTCCCTCACGTGTGTTTCTTTTATTAGATAACTATATATTACAGAGTATGACACCTTTAATGGGAACAACCAAATAATGAAATTATGAATGCACAACATCCCGATCCCTACTCTCCCCTCGTCTCTATAGTGCTGGCTTTTCACTTTCACTCCGAGTACGGCAGCTTCCATAACCGCTTTAACTTTTCTGGCATGATTGGATAGCGCGCCTTGCAAATACGTTCTGAGAGGCCATAAACTGACCCTTACAGTAGAGGCACGCTTCCTCTGAGCTCTCTCTCTCTAGTCTTCCCTCCTATCCCCTTTCATGTCTGACTATTTTTATCTTCTGATTCTTCCTTCATTTTTGGCCAGCTGCAGGCCAAGCAAACCCTACCCTGACATGCACACTCAGATACAAACACATAGCCACCCCTCAGTTATAATTATAGATGTGACAAAAGGACAATAAGTGACATCATCACTCGCTTCTCACATTACTCGCCCATGTAGAGTTTGGCTCAGGGAAACAAACATAAAACTGAGTTCAGTGAAGAATTTACCAACTTGTGTACTTGCAGATATCTGATTAGAAATGTTAGCAGAGACCAGCTGTTGTCAATTTAAAACTGGACTGAACATAAACTCTGTACAGGCAATCATAAAAGATGAATGGGCCATTTTTAAAGGAGAAAAGTTGCCCCAAAAAAGCTGGCACACCTGAAGCACCGATTTAACTGATTACTTTCAAAAATTATATAATTGGTTAAATAAATGTCCACCCATAAAGCGTCACATGATATCAGTATATAAACACCTGTTCTGAGTCTTCACACAACTAATCAAGCAGGCGACACAGAAACTCTGCAAACAGGTCACGGACAAAGTTATCGGTAATTAGAATCCAGAGTTGGGTTGTAAATGTTTGAAAAATCCAACGAAGTAATGTCTATCATCAATACAACATAAAGGAATATGGCACAAAACTGCAAAGCTCACAACAAAAGCTCACAGTTAGGGATAGTTGCCTGTTTGTATGTCAGAATGAACCTTGCATGCACTTTTTTTTTATTTCCCTTTTCTGTTAAGCACTCTGTTCTCAACTTCGGTTGTTTTAAAGTGCTATATAAATAAATTGATTGATTGATTGATTAATTGATATAACCCTTATGTGTGAACTTAATTTCAGCGTCTCTATTCTTCTGAATGGACACACAAGACTGTTAAGTGTTTAAGTAATCATTGTACTTAAACAAATAAATCTCAAAAGCTGTCAGAACCATGAATCATTCACTAAATGTTACGGTTTAAAGACAACTTGTATTTTGACAGTCCTCTTTATCGCAATGTTTACATTCAGACATCATCAGACCAAGACGACACCTAACGCATGACGAGTTATTGAGATATTTTTTGTGTTACCAGTTTTTCTTCCAATAAAATCACTTAAATGCAAAAATTGCTGCATTGTTCGAGTAAAATGCCAAACATTCATGGTATATATCAGAGTAGGGTGAACATTTTGTGTTCCATAAATTTCAATCTCTAACTTGGAAGCAGATGGCACGCTAAATACGACTAAATCTTCTTATAAATTCTTTGTTCATCTTAAAGATGGGCAGCTGCAAATCTTCAATGAATTCAACTCAAAACTCATGGGAAACACTTTAACCAAGCACTAGCAGCTTTCTAGTTTGACTTTATTTTCTTTGGCCTGCTAAAGAGATAAAGATGGAAAATTATTAGCATCAGCCATAATCTTGCATGTTTACATGCGCATTAATATGTTTTGTCCCCTTATATATAAATAAATAAATACAAATAGAGCTGACATGAAAGACACATTTGTCTGTTTTCTAAAATGACTTCCACTGAAAGCAAGTCAGCACTTTCCTTTGAACCTGACTGTATCAGCTACTGGATGTCAAGCATGTTACAGAGTTTGCAGGACTATTTTGTGTATTGCCTACCGTGTGGAGAAACCATTAGTGTAGTGTTTACATCCCGCTCTACTGAGACCCCCCCCTTCCAAACACACATGGACTGAAAAGATACTGACAAGATGTTTGCAGCTGAAAACCATTTACTGCCACCCTGCAAGCAAATAGGCTTTCCACCGATCAGATCGGCTTGATCGGATCGGCCGATTTTTCACATATTTTTCATTTTTTCTGATCGGCCCTAAAGTTTTCATCCACCGATCCGATCAATGACGTCATTGTCA
>JAVQJG010088855.1:0-11173 GCA_036024015.1 Craterocephalus amniculus | reverse complement strand
TCGCTAGATGGAATTTCGTCACTGATGTGAAGGTTTCCATTGACTTTACATTGATTCGATTTTTTAAAGTACTGTGCGAATTATTCGGACGAAATATTCCGAGTAGGTGTGTAAAGGCCTTGAGAGCGAAATGTTCTTTTAGGAACATAAGGAACAATAAGATCTGTGATATACACTGGAGCTTGGTTGTGGAGAGCTTTAAATGTAAGAAGAAGGATTTTAAACTCTATCCTGGATTTAACAGGAAGACGATGAAGAGAAGCTAGAACTGGAGTAATATGATTTCTCCTGCTGGTTCTCATCAGAACCCTGGCTGCAGCATTCTGGATCAGCTGAAGATTTTTCAGTGCATATTTAGGACAGCCCACCAGTAAGGAATTACAATAATAATCTAGTCTGGAAGTAACAGACTAGATAATCAACAACTAGTACTACTACTGCTATATGGTGCTATTTACAAAAGTAAAGGAAACCTAAAATGTGAAGCGAGAAAATAAACAAGGGAGCAGCCGTGAAATGTGGGATCTCGGTGTCCTCTGCAATTTATGAGCTCTCAGCTTGGAAAAACGTGTTCCGAGGAGACTGGAACGCAGCATTAGTTAGCGATAGTGGCTAAGTTTTAGCTTTAGCATGATGGTTTTTTTCTCTGCCAATAGGGTTAACTTCTGTAACTTCCAGATTCCCTAGGGGAACGCTCTTACTGGCTGATCGGAATCCTAAAGTTACGGAAGTTAACCCCATTGGCAGACAGAGAGCGTCACACCAAAGCTAAAAATTATTTATTTTATGTAGGCTAAGGTTAAGGTGCAGGGCTGGGGAAGGCATTGTGCCAATGAAAACATCTTCTCAGGCACACTAAGAAATGTATGTTTAGCTCCGATGTGTCCTCCCACCCAGATTGCTTTTTTACTCAGAGGTCGCCTTCACCTTTAGTTGTTATGGTAACCAGAATGGCTGCAGGAGCAGCATTAGCATGTGTTGCATGTTAGCTCCAGAGAGCATAACATGCCAAACAGAAAAAGTTCAGCAGGTCAGGCTTTAGTATCGCTTTGCTAGCAGCACCTTGCCAAGAACGACAAATGTTCCGCTCTTGTATGCCTCAGTATTGAGTGAACCAGCTCTCTGGTTTATATGGAGGAGAGAATACACTGGGTTCTACAAATTATGCGCATATCAATGCGCTTCTGCACTGTATTTCACCTACACTTTCCAGCTATTTGTGTTCAAAATGGTAGTTCTTTTTCCTTATTTTTTCTTTTACTTCATATTTTCCTTGCAAAAAATGCAAGGTATTTTGGGATGGTGACATTGTCAAAAAATGTCGGAAATTCCTGTGTATGTGTGTGGAATAGAGAATGAGAAAGTGTGCCACGTTGTGTCGCATGCTGGGGTGGGATTGTTCTAGTAAACAATACTTTGCATTGCGACCATTTACAACTATTGGACCCTTAGTTTTGTTCAACTAAACGCAACCAAGCACTGTTCACTTTGAGTGAATTACTAAATGAGTGATACTGTGTGGTTGTATTGTGAAGGCATAAATGGGAATGCCATTGAGCCCAGGATGAATATCCCTATGGGGACAATTCACTATTTTGTATCATATCATTAAAAACAGTCAATCTAGGAAAGAGATAATAAAATAAAAGGGGAGATAGAAAGACGCTTGTTAATTAAAAAGCCAGTATTATGCCCAGATGTGATATCATCCAGATTTTTGGCAAATTAGTTACAGTAATTGAATAATAAAATCATCCAAATACATTAAAATAATGTGAATAATCTTTCATACAAGAGAAACCCTGTAAAACGAAATTGCATTACTATTTATACCTTTTTAGTTTTACAAGGGATCATGTGTTTTATTTGGGCTTTTTCATTTTTAACATTTAAAATAGAATTTAGGTTCAGGAATTTCAGCCACAAATCCCCTCTTTTAACATCTAGTCCAACACTTTATGAATGCTTTGTAACAGTATGAATACAATTAACAGGAAAAAAACAGACTATTAACAGTAAAGTTGAACTTAGTTAATCATTTTTATATATATATGTATTTATACACACACATGCAGATAATAACAGTGTTTTTATGTGAAATTAATTTCTTTTAATAAACCTTTTATATATTTTCATATCTAGAGATGCACATTTGCATCTAGTACTGTAATCTTATTGCCACTTCTCTGTATTAAAAAATGGAAAACAGAGGGGAAAAAAATACTGGAAAAACTTGAACAAACAGAATTAAAACTGTAATATTGAAGGTTTTTTTATGCGAACACATCATCTTTAACTTTATTGCTTTTGGAATTCCAGTTATGTTTCATCCACTTTCATTTACAGCTGCAGTGTTTTCCATGCTACAAAGTACATATGCAGACATGGTCTTCATTGCTTTATTGTTCCTCCTTCCCTCCCACCGCATAGCCTAGCGGCAAGACAGCAGCTGCTGTTACACATAAAACCGCACACAACATCACCGGCAATGTGTTTGAAATCAACAGTTCTTCATCAACTAGAAGATGCTTCCAGTATTCCCACGACCCCCAAATAAATAAATAACCCGCCCCGGCTTGACACCAGTGAGAGTTCTTGTCTCCAGATGCTCTGCCTGTCTTGCAGCTTCCCACAAGGCTCCCCTCCCTCTCCACCTTCCTCCCCACATCCACTCTTACAACCCTGCTGGAGCCCGAGGAGTGCAACACTACCTGCATGCAATCAGCACATGCAGATACTGTACACACACACTCACACATTCGTGTCACCGCGATGGATGGCCTTCCCCTCTCACTAATGCACAAAAGCATTATCCGTCACCCTGCAGCCCAAAGGAAAGAGATGCTCTTTTAGAATTGACATTCTGCTCCCTGGCAGCATCCCCAGCAAGTCAGCCCGGCTGCAGAGCTACTCATGCAGGAAGGTGCCTCCTCTTCTTCCTAATCCTTCTTGAGCGGGGGATCATAAAGGCACTTCAAGTTCATTAAATACTTCTCACTTCATCCTCTATTATTCACATGTGTTAGGGATAAATCACGCTAAGTGTGCATTTGTGTCTCACGGAAAGGGACAAAACATGCTGCCAGGACTTAGGATCAAATCTGGGCGTTCCTTTGAACAAGTACATCCCAGTTATTGTTGACTACACTGACTGGTGTGAAACTGGGGAAGTGGAGGCAGTGGAACCTGAGACATAAAATCAGGAATCCTACAATGGTAAATCTGGGTTTTTTCAGTGATAGTGGCATGCTCAGAGGCCAAGAGACCTTGAGAGGCACTGAGGTGAGAGGCAAACAAGTTATCATGTCTTTTGGTCCCTCGGTCCTTGTAAGTGGCACCTCCTCAACGAACTCAACTATTCCCCTGGTGCAGGTAGCTTTTTGGCTGGCACTTGAAAGCTGCGGATACTGCACAAGTGTAAGTAGATGCTTCGGATTGCAACAGTTCCGCCATAAGATGCTGCATTTGCACTGCATTTTCCTTTGCATATGAGGTTTTATCATGCGTTCACCTTTAACTTGAGAACTATTAAATGTTGTTTATATTTGTTAAACTGGATAATACTTTGTTTGCAGTAGATTTAGTCAATTTCATGTGGGCAAAAATCACCTGGTCTTTCATCACTATATGGAAAAGATTATGTTGTCTGTTATGTTGAGCAGCTTCTTCTTTGCTCAAGTAGCTCATTTTTTGAAGAATTTTGTTTTTGGAAAGTGAGACAAATAGAAGTAACTTATCATTCTCTGAACCAGGCATCTGTTTAAGCATCTGTCACACAAAAGGCATCACATGAGATTAGGATCATCTGCATGACATTACTGAGCAGTTTTGAGCTTAAAACATTACTTGTAAAACCGTACTTGTTTCGACAAATTCATTTGAAATTGTTATGATACCTGTTTGACATCAGTGAAGCTGTTTTAGAAAATGTCTAAAGATTCCTGCAGCCTTCTATTTCAGTACCTTTCTTCATTTTGAGTGTCTTAAGTTAGCAGCAGATTTCGTCTGGATGTAATCAAATCAGAACAACAAGCCCAAATTAGGTCATAGTGCAGCTGTTTTCAAACTCGCCAAATGTGAGGTCTCAGTTTTCTCTGTTTCATCAGATACCTTGTGCTGTCCAGTAGTAACCATGGTGCCTCTGCAGCTCTCTGTGAGGTTTGTGGATTTGTCCGATGTTGGATTAAAGTATCTGGAGGTCAAAGGCATCAACTTTGAGACATTTACAGCGTGGACATCGGAGGACCTGGTTTCAAGCGTTAAAGACTCTATTACTACTCTAAAACCCACAAATCAGTGCAGCAAAGACCGTTTCATTTGTGTTTCAGAAAAGCTTAATTGTTTATTTTTAGGCTCAATAACATACTTATTTAATAGATTGTAGAAACTATGCAGCATAAATAATCTTTAGACTTACTTTAGTGGCACTTTTTCTCATTTGAAAGGTGCTTCTTGGTCTTTCTTCGCTCTGTTGTAGACTTCTTGTATTAATTCCACTGTTCCTCATAAAAGCTTGTGCAGCGGTGCATGTCCGCCTTGAGGTTTGAGTGCATAAGATACACAATGAGACATTTTATTGCATTTTTTTCCCACCACATGCAACATATTAGTCTGAGGAAGCAACAGGTAGCACCATGATGTGAGAGAGCCCCTGGTGGTCAAAGCAGAATAAGAAGAGGTGCTGTTTGTGCAAATTCTATAGAAGATTCCTGATAGTTTTCTAACCTATTGTCCCTGTAGTGTATAGACAGGTTAGTGCTTCTCTAACAATACCTCCCTGCCTCTGCTTATCTCCACTCGTA
Source organism: Craterocephalus amniculus (assembly GCA_036024015.1). Lineage (NCBI taxonomy): Eukaryota > Metazoa > Chordata > Actinopteri > Atheriniformes > Atherinidae > Craterocephalus > Craterocephalus amniculus. The sequence goes on along the minus strand of JAVQJG010088855.1, from coordinate 6,371 downwards.
TTCCTGATACTGGTGTTCAATCTGATTTCTTTAATCTGTGTTATCTTTAACACACACACTATATCTTTTTCAATCTTCTTGCTCTTCTCCACCACTTCTCACTTGGCTTTTAAGCCCCCTCCCCGACCTCTTTTTTTTGCTTTTCTGTCTGTCTTGGTCTATAGCAAGGGTTCAGTTCGGTCTCAGTGGAGAGAGCCCCTTTGTGTTTGTCAAGAACAGTTTGACAGGAGATGTTATCCCCGGCGCTGCTCTCTTCTCAGCGGGGAAAGGTGACTGAGATGCTCTCGGCCGGACAGTTCGAAGTCGACCTCAGAGCGCTGATGTCAAGCTCACTACAGAGTTCCTTGTTGGAAGTCCTTCCTAATGGAAAGCTTTGCAAACAGCGGTCACACTTGAGGTTGTTGACTGTTTTTGAGAGGCTGGTGAGCCTTTTTAAATGCCTGCAGTTGTCAAAGCGTTTAAATGACGGAGTAGCAGCGAATGTGTGTCAGCCGCATGCTTTCAAATTCCCTCTGAAAAATATGAAGGAATGCTGCAACTCTGCATGCATATCACTTGGAATTGGAAATGCAGCATCTTGCTCAGATGCAAAGCAGATGCTTGCCAGACTAAATCAAGTATACTTTGTTTCCTGTCCAGACATGCACAAGATCATGGGTGATTTGTGAGTATGAAAGGTAGCAAAGGTCATCTTCTGGTGTACAAGCAGTGAATACATCCAGTAGAACTGAAAGCTTTACTGATCGCCCTCAATGCTAATAAGATTGGATGTGGCGCTCCCAGGGCCACCGATATTCTTTTTTTCTCTAAATCAACGGATTAGATTGGCGTATACATCCATCTTACTTTTGATTGCTGCCATCCGTATGTGTCTGGCAGCCAGCAAACAAAGGAGAATGAGAGAAAAGGTGGGATTGAGCAAAAGAAAAGCACACTTAAAGGACTTATAGGGCTCCAGCTAAGAGTGGACGTGGAGGTTTCAAGAAAAGAGGGAGCGAGATGAGGTTTGTGATGGGCAGGCGGTCACATCCACTGGGGGACAAAGGAGTGGGGTGACAGGCAGCCGATGGACAGAAGGTCCATTTCCACTCACACAAAAGAACCGGGGAGATGAAGCAGATTAGCAGCTCTTTATTCCCATTGTGAAGGCTCTAAATGATAAGATTTAGCCCTTTTTTCCATCCCTGCCTGTGTCCTGTGTGTATCTGTGCATGTGTGTGTGTGACTGTAGCTTCACACAAGACATCACAAGCTCCTTTCATTCAATCTTTTTTGGCTTTCTTTTCCACACATCAGGATACACTTCTTGTTTTTTCTTACTCCTCTGGCAGGTTCATGCGCAGACACACAAATACACTTTCTTTCTGAAGAGTAATTTATTCATCCTCGGGGAAAAGAAGGACTCGACAGCTGGCTTTTGAGTCACTTCCCTTCTTTCTTTCTGTTTTTACATAACCCTGAATTTACAGTTTGACTGGAGAGGCGCTTATAACTTAAAACCCCTTCATCACTGCGATTTTATGTGTTTTTGTGGATCTAAGAGTAGAAAATTACCCCTTCAAGAGGAAGAGACATCCAGTTGCTACCGGACAATAATGCCAATCAGTCATCAGCTTTTAAGTAGCTTTCAGATGGCAAGTGTTATTAATAAAGGGGTGGCACACTGTTATTACATGACATGTCCAGGAGTAGTGTTTTCTCACCACCTGCATCTTTGGTCATGAAGATGTTATTCACTGGAGTTTCCTCTGGTTCTACCTTTGTGTTTAGTGCCATCTACTGATCAGGTTCCAACAATGCAAGCTAGTCCAGTGGATTAATTACATGGTGCCCCTCAGGTTGTAGAAGAGAATGTAGTGTTGATAAAAGTTATCTATATTAGCAGATTATGGAGTCTAAATGTCATGTTAATCATTTATAAAACGCCTTGTGCAAAGTTTTAAGCTGATTGTCTCAAAGCCTGAGATAAAACAGACAGAGAGAGGAGAGCTGTGAAGAATAAATGTAGCCTATTCATTGTCCAGAAAGGGCAAATTACGGGAGTAAATGTGTTTGTGTTTAAATAGATTAATCTTTTAAAAGCTATTCTGTGTTTGTGTGTGTGTGTTGGTTTCTTGGTTCATGCCTTCTGAGAGAAAGTTTACTTAACTTCTAAGATAAATCACAAAAAAGTGGGGAATAAAAAAGTTAATTTTAGGTTTCAGTTAAAAAAGCATATAATCATCAAACTAATAGCATGAAAACTGAGGAAATTTGTGTTTGGTTGATTATTTCTCACAGTCAGTGTTGTATTATACATAGTTGGAAAACCTGATGAGTCCCCTGTTTAGTGAGGTATAACATGTAATGACTGTCCTCTTGTGGAATGAGCAGCACATAAATGTTTGGGTGCCACATCCAGAAAACGTGCCAAAATCCCCTGCAATATTCTCCTGCTGCATTTACTCTTGTTTTGAGTTTCTTGGTGGGTTGGATGGTCATATTCTTCCCCAGAAAAAATGAAAAAAATAGGACATGCTGGACATTTTTACATTTCATTCATTTTACACTGTAGGAGACCTAACATCTAGAAGATCCATATAGAGCCACCATAGTGTGATGATCCTGGTTAGAGGAAAGGCTCGTCATCTAAGTAGTGTCATACATCTGTGATTGAGTCTAAAAACAAGTGTGATACAAAAATTCATTTAGTTGTGTTGCTCATACCATAGAATCATGATTCTTACAAGTTATAGCTCAGAGAAAAGGTCATAAATCAGTAATCAGGGTTTCCAGAAATGCAACAATACCAGTTGGTATCACTATATTGGAGAAATTATACCCCAAAGACAAAATCATGTGCTTTTTGTGCTCAATCAAAGGTTCTTTGTTCAAAAGGAGCTGTAAAAGAAATTAAGAAAAAAGACTATAAATTGACTATAAATAGCTGCTTAGATTTGCAATTTGACCCGAAATGTTGTCCCTGCAAAATAATATTTGATCCACAATTCTTTCATAAACATGGAAAGCGTCCTTAGATTTTCTATTTTGGAGACAGAAATCAAATTAAAACTGACAAGTATTTGTGTCTGTTTAAATGATTTAAATGCAGAGAACTTTCTGTTTTAACCAAAAAAAGTAAAGAGATGTTTCCCTTTCTCCTTACAGATACCCTCTGTGTTCATTTTCTTTTAACATCTCCAAAGTGGAGCTGTCAGGATTTGGGAACAGTGCCATCATTTACCTGCTCTTGTATAGACTAAACAAAAAGTAAGGCTGTATTTGCATTAATGGCCAGGATATTTCGAAATTAAGGGCTTGGCACCAGAGCAACTCTTGAAAAATGTTGCAAAATGTAGAGTAAATTAATTAGATACACAGTCCAATTGTTTCATTTCGGTGGTAACCTAATGTGCACCATTTTGTCTGTTCACCACTTGAGCAGTCTTGGAAATCAATCAATTAATACATATATTTTAACTCTAAATCAAGGGATGCGGCACAAATATTTCATGAATCGTTTAGAAATAACTTCAATTTACTTGGTTAATATACTGAATAATAAAACTCCACAAGCTCAGTAGTAGATAAATGAGCATCATTATGATAGGACATGTCTTTCTTTGCAGTCAGTGACTGTCTGATGTCTGAAAGCAACAACCAAACGTAACTGCTTTCACTAGTTGCTGCTGTCATCTGATGGATTTGTCTTCTTCTTCATATTCTTTGATAGGTTTATGTCACATAATTGACTCATCTTTTAAATAAAAATTCATTTTTTTCCCATAATAGTATACAGATAATCCCGTTTCATCCATTCTTTGCTGTGATATACAGATTTAACTTATAATGGCTGTATTCACTTTACAATGCAGTTACAGCACAATTACAGCTGATACAACTAATTGCCTCAGTGTTCAGTAAATAATTAATCAACTTGATTTTTTTTTTTTTTTTTTTTGCAGAATTCATGTATGAATTGCTTTCAGTGCAGATCTGTGTGCACCATTATCTGCTGCTTCATAGTATTTATATTATCTGTTTACTGTTTAAACTCCTGATACTTTAATTAATTTTTGTTATTTTTCCATGTTATACAAAATCTTCTCTTTGTTACAAAGCACAGAGAAATTAAGATCTGAGCAGACGCACATACAGCTTATGGTAATTACATAATCAGCTGTCTGTGCATGCCATATGAATACAAAGTATTATTCTTCAAGTCATATTTAAGCAGAAACATATTTTGTGAACCCTAAAATAAAAATAAACCTCAACAAGATAAGCTTTGCAGTGCAATCCAACAGTTTAACAAAGAATGACTGAATCAGGGTTGTAAATGTTCCTTCCACTTCCTGCTACTTGTATCAGTCATCTCATTATCAATATACCTTGACATCTATGATGCATTGGCAACCGTACATGCCCATGCCTTAACACTGCCATGTTTGATGGATGACGTGGCTTGCTTGCATCCTTTTCCTTTTCCATGCTCTTTGAATTTAAATCTACATTTCAGTGTAACTCACATGCATCGGCATATTAGAGCTTGAGTAGCACGAAGCATAAATTGATAACATTTCCTGTCGGAGAGCAAGTCATAAAATCATTTCTTTAATTTTTCTGTTTATAATCACGAGTGTTTATAGACACACTTTAGTTATTTTTCTGTCTCTGTTAGCTTTGGCTGAGTAAATAGCATTGTCCTTGCAAGACAAAATGTGGAGATGTTATCAATTCAGCAGAATGTAGAGAGGCGAGCCACTGAAAAAGGGTCTTAATAAAGCTGAGCAGGTAATAATAGGGTAAAAAATGATGGGACTGAATCCAGTTAATTACATACTTATATTGCTTCAAATGAGGGTGTGTGTGGAGGTTACCACATAAAAGAAAAAGAGATTAGGTTTGAGATGGGCAGGGTCTTGCATCCTGGTGGATAGAGAGTGGACTGACATGAGGTCCGTTTCCACTCACACAAAAGATCCAGGAAGATGAAAGAGATCAGCAGCTGTTTGTGCCCATAGTGGAGGGTCTAAATGATAAGATTCATCACTTTCTCCAACCCTGTCTGTGTAAGCTCTGATTTCCCAGACTATTTCTTTTTGGTTTTGTTTTCTTTGTATTGCACATCACAACAGTATAACCTCTTTATCTCAGGTGTAGTTAGTCTTGTCATTTTTTCTTCTAATATTAATATACAGCATACTTTCTCCCTTTTTGATTAGACCTTTTTATTTATCACCATTAAACTGTCAGGCTGATAGATCCATGCTTTTACATGCCATCTGAACGTTGTGGGTGAAAAGAGACTCATCAGACCAGGCAAGTATTTTCAATCTTTTATTGTTTGATTTTTGGTGAGTCTGTGTGATTTGTAGCCTCAGTTTCCTGTTCTTACCTGGTGTTGTCTTCCGCTTCTGAAGACTGTTTGGTTGGATGTGTTGCAATTTTGGCCCAGACAATTATCACTCAACGGATATTTTCTCTGTTTTTGACCATTCTCTAAATCCTACATGCAGCTGAACATAAAAACCCCTGTAGTTAAGATCTTCCAAGTTGTTCAGTTCACATATTCAACTCTGTTGTTCACCCCATGAAGACATTTTCTTTACAAATGTGGCACAATTTAAAAATGAAATAAATAGGTTTTAAATTTATACATTTATTAAAAAGAGGCATTGTTATAACAAAGAAATAATCAACCTAAATGTCCTTACATGTTATGCTGCAACCAGTTCCCCATTTTATCCTCTGGGGGGCGCTGACGCTAACGCACGCAGCCAGACAGAGTTGCGTAAGCATCGATTGCCGAGTCATGGATGGCTGTTGTTTAACACGCTGCAAGGGCAACCGGTTTGAGCTTCACTACACGCAGTTGGCGGTAGCGATGACAGACAAGTAGATATGCTGCACTTACACGTTCAGCTGCCATTTAGCTTACTTTTGAGTTAAAGCGCCATCTTATCGATAACTAGCCGTCTGGCAGCTAATTAAAAGCGGACTCTCGGCTTCTTTAGAGTAACCTTTGTTAATAACAAGTGGAGCGTTTACGTTGTTGGACGTTGGCAGCACCCTGCCCGCCTTAGAGGTATGTTGTTCCTAAAATGTAGTTAAACCCGACTGTTTAATATCTCCTCACATAAAGTACGTGCTAATAAGACTATATTCTTCATATTATTTCTTAAACTTTGCCATGACTTGCATTTTGGCTAATAAAGGGTTTGCCTCCAACCTTTCTATGAACTGCTACATATTTTGATTGTTTTCCAGATAGGTGTATACAGGTCTGTCTCAGAAAATTAGAATATTGTGATAAAGTTCTTTATTTCCTGTAATGCAATTAAAAAACATGAAATGTCATACATTGTGTATTCATTACAAATCAACTGAAA